>VYZX01026754.1:0-19607 GCA_013401335.1 Brachypteracias leptosomus
TTCATGACGACTCCTCCAGCCCTTATTTCTGTGATTAAAATCTGTGTATAATTCAAAAAATAAGTAAGAAGAGAGAAAATAAGCACATCATGAAAGCAACTAAATTAAATTATACTAAAGTTAGTTTTAAACTTCATTTTATAGCTATTACTGTTTTTGTGACAGTCTTGGTCATTTTACATCTAAAAAGCTTATTTCCAGGAACACCTGACATACTTAATGTTACTTTGCCAACAAGTAAAACACAAACACTACATATAAAAAAGTATATGCAGCTAGTCTGGGAACAGGTGATTACTTTGAAAATTTAGTAGATTACCAATAGATTAATTTATTAACAATGTAGGAAATACAGTGGGGAAAATGAAGGCCAAGTGAGGGGAAAGTTATGTTTTCATAAGTTAGCCGAATCAACAAAGAATCACAAAACAAGTATCTAAATATATATTTACTGTTCACATTGTTTTATTATAGTTAGAAAAAGATATGTATTGTGAAATTCTGTGTTTAGTGAACAATGCCGAGTGAATTTGCTAATGTAGCATTATTGCATTACAAATACCTTGTATTGTCATTCACTTAAAGCTTATGTAAGGAAACAAGAGTCTTAAACAAATAAATCCCTGGTTCCTACTATATTATCCAGACGAAAACAAACTTCATAAAGCTGCTTACACTGAAGAAGAAAGATATGGAAAGGTTCCACTCCATCAAAGCACAACTGCTTCAAAGTTTCCTTTTTATCAATAGAAAACCCAAGCAAGAAAATTAATTTTTAAAGGGATTTACTGACAATGCATATGAAGGAATAGAACAAAAGATTGAGAAAAGAGCATTAGGGGTACTTTAGTTTTAGCTACCAAATATTTATCCTGAAAATAACTGATACTAGCATACCTGGATTTCTAACCACTTGAGGTACATATATTTTCCTCTGATACATCGTCTCATGCACAACTTCCTTGAAACTTATCAGTTTGTGGCCAATATGATAAATTTTACAGGGTAGGACAGTTGTAAGTAAAAAGAACTTTATGACCAGAGCAATACACATACAATGTGTACAGGCCACCTGCCTTTTTTCCCTTTCTGATTGTTTGTTGTTTGTAAATAAGATTGAAGAATCTTTTTTTTCTAGTACTATAATTAAATTTATTAGGACAGTTAAATTAGAAAACTTAATCTTCCTACTTTGATTCAGAATGTTTTAAACAGAGACATACTATATAAAAATTTAGAACACTACAAAGTTATCTTTTCTTATTATTAATTACAATTCTATTTTTAATGGTCATAATAATTATCAGATCCCTCCTACTTAATCATACCATGTTACATAACACATGCTGTTTTCACAACCAGTTCCAGGCTTCCCAACTGTGTAGACATAAGTGAATTTTTCTACCCAAAGAATCATGAAACAAAAAGAAGGCCATAAAATAAAGCTCATCAAATGACAGAAGAGGGACAAGGATGCCTTCTGGAAGGGATTCCCCCAGCAGTTACCATCAATTGTACACACGCAGAAGCTGTTAGCTGAGGTTTTCCAGCTCCAACACAGGCAATATAGGCTGTAGGACATTAGTATTTCATGGTCCCCAGCAGTTTGTTGAGTTTAGCAGCTGCCTAGTCTGACTGTATCTAGAATCAGCCCTGTTTGTTGTGGAATAACTCTACAAGGAGAGCAGTGACTGAGAGAACCTGAACACACACACCAAACCACCCACCCAAATCCAGTCGTGGTATCACTGCAGTGCAGCTGACCTAGGCTGTCCTGCCAGCAGATGAATGCCCTGAATGGCATCAGAAACAAGGTAAAGCTTCATTGGCACCCACTGCTACCAAACTGCCATTGTACAGCCTCCCTGCTCCCCACAAAAAGCATACTTCACACTTCTGTTGTGATTCTCAATACTGCATATACATCAGATTTGCAAAGTTTTATGTCATTCATGGAAGAAGAATAACCAGCATCCCCCTCACTGCAGTTGTAAATTCAGACACTGGCCATCTGAACCATCTGGAATAACTTTTGTTTCATAATCAATAAAATAGTTTCAGAAATGAAAAGGCCTTGTATCCCAGTGTAATTAGTGTAAAATGGGAAACTATGCAGAACACCATTTGAAATGGGTTTCAAAAGGTGCTAAATGAGCTTCTGGCCACCTGTGGATAAGACAAGAAGAAAAGCTACTGCTTCATCTGCACTTGTGGGAAGATGGATGCTATTGAGCAAAAGTGTCCAGAAAACAACAATGAGAACAATTATATGAGTACTATTTTGGATGAATACTTGGCCATACCTTAAAGCTGTGCACAATTTCAGGCTTATTAATGTTCAACATTTGAAAAAGTTCTCTCTTGTGTAAGTTCTAAACATTGTGTTCAACTGCTAACAAATACTGAAATCAATCTTTTTTCTGTGAATCACATAGGAAAGCAAAGCAGGGAGTAATTTTATTTCTCCCACTGTCTCCCAAGTCCTAGCAGATCCAAGAGCAGTATGAGTGACAGGCCAGTGCTTCTCGTACTGGAAGATACCTTCTATGTGCATGTTTATGAGCCTAATACAAATATAAGATGTTGTACACATATAGTATGAGAAATTATCCTCTCAGAGGCCAGAAAGCTAATGTCAAAAACATCAAAGAAGTTCTGGCATTATACTAGAGTGAACAAATAGAGCTAACTGTTTTCCTTTGTTATTAAAATAAACCCCATACTGCCGATGTCACCATAATGCAGAACATTTTGGCATTGCAGACTGGAATTGCTTACAGACAAGACGTGTTTCTGAATTTATGAGTACCCAACAGATACAGGACCATTTAGACATTTTTTTTAGGATGATCTTCAAATGTTTTCAGGAACTACTTCGAGTTCTTACACTATCATTAGCATAAATGCAAATGAATATAAACTCAAAGACAGAACCTAGAGCAGATTGGTAAATGGTGGGGGGTGGGAGGGGAACAGAAATGTAAGCAGACTTTGGCTCAGCAAGCCTCTACCTTGCCCTGTGATGCGGGAGCTACATTTAACCAGATGAGTTTTCAGATTTCTAGTTATGGTGAGTGCTGGAAAAAAACAGAAATTGTACCTACTTTGTCCATGAATCAATGACAGCCCAAGTTTTGTTTGTGGATGTGTCTGAGGATTCCTTTCTTCCTCTCTCACCACAGGTTTCAGCAGCCCTCTTCTGCTGCAGGCAGCAACCTCTTGACTTCTCCTGGAACTATTCTGTGTTTTTCCACCAATAGAGGAAGGAAGACCCTCTAAGGAAGATAACAGTAGAAAGCCTGCTCTCTGTGATTTGGCATACTTTTCCTTAGCAGGAGCAGAAAAAGCACTTACTTGAATGAGCTGGTGTAGCCCTGTTACTTGCAGTACATCAAAATAAAAATGTGCTGCCCACTTCTGCCAGAAGGGAGCTGTTTTGTGTGAATTCTCATCCACTTGTTTTCTTTCCATTTCCATTGTATGCATCACATGAGGCACCTAGTTGTTCTATCCACCTCCAGTGAAATAAAGTTCAACTTGTGAGTTTCAGAGCTTTTCAAGAATTCAAGATTGGGACTTCCACCAGTTATTTGGTTTTGTTAATGAGATTTCTTTGTGAATGATGAGGTGGGGAAAGGGATGGAACACAGTCAGTCACTTCAAGCTGTTCACAAACCAAAGGAATGAAACCTTGTTTTTATGCAAGACTTCAGAAAAGCATAGTCATGAAGTGCTGTGATTATCGAGTATGTTTGGTGTTAGGTTCTGATACCTCTTTGGTGGTGCCGTGGGTTTTCCTTATCATTCTGAGGAAAATAAAAGCTGTCATTTAACTGATTTTTTCTCTCATGGTTGTAAAAGGATAATGACATTGCTCTACAAAACTTTCACATGGCCTGAATTGTCAAAATACCTAATCTCTCCTTTGAACATAAGCATACTGCTTTTAGGTTTCACTCTTTATGGTAGTGACCTGAACCAAAATTCATAACCTCCTCCAATTTCAATTGACAGGACTGAGCATTTCTTTCTGCTTGCCTTCTGCTATACAAAGCCATCTGTTTGCTTTGAGGCAATCCAGACTCATTACTTGTGAATTACTCTTACTAAGAATTAAGTAACAGGAGAAAATTGGAGAAAACATGGTCTCTAAATGTAGTCAAATGTTTAGGGGAGAAACCAGCAATATCAGACAGATTCATAAATTCCATCCGATAGAATAATTTCAGTAAATATTTTGTTTTGCAAATCTTTTGCTAGACATGCAGTAACATTATTAAATATCATCTCTAGTTCCTCTCCCTGTAATATTAACTATCCAGGGCCATGTGAATTCAGGTAAAGTAAGCCTTCCAAATTAAAACTCTGGCTCATCTCCATAGCTGCAAGTATTCAAACAAAATGATACAAGTCAGCAGGAAACTCATAGAGTATCAATATTATCCTTTGAAAAGAGTATGTTGATGGTACTCTTCCATCTCTGTCAGTTTCTCACCTCCACCAATTTTATGTCAGTGGTCAGCTCCACTTTGTTCAAGAATAGGGACAGCCGCTGAAACAATGGAATGACACACCATGATGTCTTCCACTCTTTATGGCACAAAGAGTAAAGGAGACACACAATGAGAACATGAAAAACTTCTAAACTGTAAGGATAGTTTGAAGTGGAGACTTTTGAGTTTAAAGATTGAAGTTTTTCTGTTTCCTGAGAAACAATAGAGGAAAGAAAGAATCATGAGCTGACTCAGCTAAACAGTGTTGCAAACGTCACGTAACAAAGTTTAACTTTACAGACTTAAGCATTTCTTGCAGCTTCAAATGTGGCATGCAAGCACTTCAGCTGGAAAACTCCCATGCTACATTTTGCAACCGATTCTACACCATTGGCACAAAGGCCAGCTAGCAACTGGAAACATTGCTGTTCACTTGCAACTTCACACTAAAAGAATCAACTACTTGTTTTCATTTGTGTACACTAGCCAATCCTGCTGAGAACACCAATGAAGCAAACGTTTTTGTCTACATCAGTAGTAACATGCTGCATTTATGATAATTTGCTGGGAAAATTTATCTTTGTATATTCATTAACATTTTTTAAGCAGAAATTTCAATCTACCTGTATCAAAAGTTTTTCCCTCTTTTAAGGTAATGCCTGTTGTACAAGTGAGGCCTTTTGGATGGAAAAATCAGTTATTTTTATTAATTCATAATTCACAATTAACATATCTTATAAAAAGAAAAAGTGCAATTTTTTAAAATAGCTAACTTTATGCTCGCGGTAAAAAAGATTCCAGTTTTTCTGCTGGGATTCTAGACAATGCCTTACTTTTATGCATCCATAAATCAAAGACAGTGATAATTATTGCAACCCTGGGCATTTTTTCTAGGGTGACAATTAACAGTTTTCTCAAGAAATCAGTAAAAACCTCGAACCTTGGAAGGATTAATCATGTATATGATGTTGGATTGGACAATACTGCTCCTGAGGGCTCTTTAAAATCCAGTTGCCAAAGGTTCAGGATCTGACTTTTCTCCACTAACAACAGAGAGATATTGCTGATTCTGGGATATTCTAATTGATATTCTGGAGTATACTAACTAACTGATACATTCTTTCATTTCAATAGCATAATTCAGTTGACCTTGAATACTGACACAAATTATTATAAATGATCTGAAGTAGTTTTTCAAGTGGTTAGTTTTTATTTCCAGTATTTAAGTTTCTTGACCTTCTGTCCACCACTTACTCTAAATACTGTCTGTTTATACATTTTGTGAAACTCTTTCTTCCTAAGTCACATGACATCCATTTCCAGGACCATTGAGTTACTATCAAAAGAATATATTTAGTTTAATAAATATGAACTTACTTCCTGTTATTATAATCTCTGGCAATCTCTAGTAAATTTAGGACTCTGTGTAGTTCCTGTTTTCTCATGTACAGTGTCATTGTTCATTATGCCAGAAATGTCAAGAAGTTATTTATATAAGAATATTTATCGTAAATTTTTAATAGAATAAGAGAAATACCAATATGACTACTTGTCTTGTACACACTCATTCCAAACTAAAACCACCTACATTAGCAGTTACATTGTCAAAGTTATACTAGTGTAGTTTGACTTGCGGAACTAAACTCCACAATCAGAAAAGACTGTAAAGTAGGTATGTTTTATTCGACGCCGGGCACACGGCTAACGCCACCAAAAATGTGTGCAAAGCTACGCAAATAATTACTTCCTTTTTATACAATCAACTAGTGCATATTCACAAGATTTCGAAATATGCCTATACATATTCATGACCTGTCCCCGCTTCTCTTGCTAATTAGGCTCTTCCCATCTGTGGCTGCGCAGTGCCTTTTGGTGGTGGTCACAGGGGGTCGCTGGGGGGCTCAGGGATGAAGATGCGTTGTCTTCCTCGCTGAACTTTCTCTGACCCCGGTGTACTGTGCATGCTCGGTGTCCATTTGGTCTTGGTCCAAGACTTCTATTTAGTTCAAACCAGCCCGTTGGGGTGAGGTCCTTTGTTCTTAGGCAGTATCTCTGTAGCTTTTCTCCACTACATTCTGATAGGTAATTACTCAAAAGCAGTAGAGCAATAACACAAAGCAAGGGAAAATTACAAAATGCACAGCACATTTGAGGTAGCTTATGCAGGAGCTATGTAGCAAATGTAGCAAACTTAATCCTACATATCAGTTGCACTTTTGAAAACATACTAGTGACTGTATTAAAAAACTCACTTAAGATGACTGTTGTTAATGATGTAATTGACTTCATTAACCTCAGCAGAAATGCTAAAATGAGTTTGGCTCTTCATATGTATGTATTATTATTCTCTACTATTTAAAAAATCACCCCAATAAATTAATTTTTGCATAAATATGGAACAGATGTTAATAAACTTCTGCTGCACCACATTCAACAAGACTGAGAAAACTCCTTTCTATCAGCAGTCTACAGCACTCTCAAACCAGCAACCAGCCACTTGCTTATGAGTGATAAGACTCCTCCAGCCTGGGACCAGATGAGGAATTCCTGCCAGGAAGGGCAGAATCATTCCCAGTACTCTCTAAGAATAATTTGTCATTAAAAATTGCATGCAGTTTGTGTTTATAATGACATCGAGCATTTAAGGATCTCAGAGCTGGACTATAAAAAGCTGGTGGAACTGACAGATTGTTCGCCAGCATATTTTGAAGGATATACTCAGCATACACTACCCAGAGCTGCCCTTTTGTGGGAGAAAGATGTTGGGAGGAGTCTGACTCCGTGTGCAGTCCAGAGCATACTCAGGATGTACATGCAGAGACTTTAGGCATTGGGCTGTTTCTACATGCTCTCCTCAAGAAGAAACTCATCCAGCACAATGCAAAACATGTTGAGGACTTCCCAGCGCTTATGATTTTTCCTCAATTGCATCCTGTCTCCCTGTGAATCAGAAAATAGCATAAGATGCAGAACTTTTGGGGTTTTGATCATACATCAGTTTACACAACACCAGGCCTGCTGGTGACAGATGGGGTACATCTGTCCTAGTGTTGGAAAAGGATCTTTGCACAGAGTTAGCAGGGCTCATTGAAAGCACTATAAACTAAATTTGAAGTGGGAAAGGGATAAAGCCAGGCTTGCTAAGGATAAGACTGGGGATGACACATCAATATTTGAGGTGTGGTGTGCTAGTGAGGTCATTTCGAAGTGTCTGAAAATGGTCATACAGGAATAGGGCTTCTCCCTCCAAAAAGTTAGCAGGATCAATAGCCCAACTGAAGGTATCTACACCAATGCATACAGCATGGGCAACAAATAAGAGGAACTGGATGCCATTGTGCAGCAGAAAAACTATGACATAATTGCATCACAAAAACATGGTGGGATGATTTACACAACTGGAGTGCTATAATGAATGGCTATAAACTCTTTAGAAGGGACAGAAGGCAAAGGATAAGAAAAAGGCTGAGATATTTAATGACTTCTTTGTCTCAGACTTTAACCAGTTGTTGTCTGGGTACCTTATGAGAGGCAGCTACAGAAATTGGGTTTTTGTAGCCTGGAGAAAATAAAGCTCAGGGAAGGTCTTATCGCTCTTTATAACTACCTGAAAGGAGGCTGTAGCCAGGGGGTTGTTGGTCTCTCCTCCCAAGTAACAAGCAACAGGGCAAGAGGAAACAGCCTCATATTTAACCAGGTAAGGTTTAAGTTGAATATTAGAAAAAAATTCTTCACCAAAAAGGNCCTATACATATTCATGACCTGTCCCCGCTTCTCTTGCTAATTAGGCTCTTCCCATCTGTGGCTGCGCAGTGCCTTTTGGTGGTGGTCACAGGGGGTCGCTGGGGGGCTCAGGGATGAAGATGCGTTGTCTTCCTCGCTGAACTTTCTCTGACCCCGGTGTACTGTGCATGCTCGGTGTCCATTTGGTCTTGGTCCAAGACTTCTATTTAGTTCAAACCAGCCCGTTGGGGTGAGGTCCTTTGTTCTTAGGCAGTATCTCTGTAGCTTTTCTCCACTACATTCTGATAGGTAATTACTCAAAAGCAGTAGAGCAATAACACAAAGCAAGGGAAAATTACAAAATGCACAGCACATTTGAGGTAGCTTATGCAGGAGCTATGTAGCAAATGTAGCAAACTTAATCCTACATATCAGTTGCACTTTTGAAAACATACTAGTGACTGTATTAAAAAACTCACTTAAGATGACTGTTGTTAATGATGTAATTGACTTCATTAACCTCAGCAGAAATGCTAAAATGAGTTTGGCTCTTCATATGTATGTATTATTATTCTCTACTATTTAAAAAATCACCCCAATAAATTAATTTTTGCATAAATATGGAACAGATGTTAATAAACTTCTGCTGCACCACATTCAACAAGACTGAGAAAACTCCTTTCTATCAGCAGTCTACAGCACTCTCAAACCAGCAACCAGCCACTTGCTTATGAGTGATAAGACTCCTCCAGCCTGGGACCAGATGAGGAATTCCTGCCAGGAAGGGCAGAATCATTCCCAGTACTCTCTAAGAATAATTTGTCATTAAAAATTGCATGCAGTTTGTGTTTATAATGACATCGAGCATTTAAGGATCTCAGAGCTGGACTATAAAAAGCTGGTGGAACTGACAGATTGTTCGCCAGCATATTTTGAAGGATATACTCAGCATACACTACCCAGAGCTGCCCTTTTGTGGGAGAAAGATGTTGGGAGGAGTCTGACTCCGTGTGCAGTCCAGAGCATACTCAGGATGTACATGCAGAGACTTTAGGCATTGGGCTGTTTCTACATGCTCTCCTCAAGAAGAAACTCATCCAGCACAATGCAAAACATGTTGAGGACTTCCCAGCGCTTATGATTTTTCCTCAATTGCATCCTGTCTCCCTGTGAATCAGAAAATAGCATAAGATGCAGAACTTTTGGGGTTTTGATCATACATCAGTTTACACAACACCAGGCCTGCTGGTGACAGATGGGGTACATCTGTCCTAGTGTTGGAAAAGGATCTTTGCACAGAGTTAGCAGGGCTCATTGAAAGCACTATAAACTAAATTTGAAGTGGGAAAGGGATAAAGCCAGGCTTGCTAAGGATAAGACTGGGGATGACACATCAATATTTGAGGTGTGGTGTGCTAGTGAGGTCATTTCGAAGTGTCTGAAAATGGTCATACAGGAATAGGGCTTCTCCCTCCAAAAAGTTAGCAGGATCAATAGCCCAACTGAAGGTATCTACACCAATGCATACAGCATGGGCAACAAATAAGAGGAACTGGATGCCATTGTGCAGCAGAAAAACTATGACATAATTGCATCACAAAAACATGGTGGGATGATTTACACAACTGGAGTGCTATAATGAATGGCTATAAACTCTTTAGAAGGGACAGAAGGCAAAGGATAAGAAAAAGGCTGAGATATTTAATGACTTCTTTGTCTCAGACTTTAACCAGTTGTTGTCTGGGTACCTTATGAGAGGCAGCTACAGAAATTGGGTTTTTGTAGCCTGGAGAAAATAAAGCTCAGGGAAGGTCTTATCGCTCTTTATAACTACCTGAAAGGAGGCTGTAGCCAGGGGGTTGTTGGTCTCTCCTCCCAAGTAACAAGCAACAGGGCAAGAGGAAACAGCCTCATATTTAACCAGGTAAGGTTTAAGTTGAATATTAGAAAAAAATTCTTCACCAAAAAGGTTGTCAAACATTTAAACAGACTGCTCTGGGCAAGTGGTGGAGTCACCGTCCCTGGAGGTATGTAGACATGTAGACGTGTGGTGGACTTGACAGTGCTAGGTTAATGGTTGGACTTTTAATAATCTTAAAGGTCTTTTCCAACCTAAATGATTCTATGATTCTGTGTTAGGCAGAAATGGACAGTTTCAGAAACAATTTGCATTCTGATAGCCCATTTCCATTTCTGATCCATTTGCATCTTCCTAGGGCATGTTTGCTGAAGAAAAATGAACTCATGTAGATCACAGCAGTATCATTACACCATCTGAGTGGAGGCTACTTGTGCTTTTTTAAAATACTGTTTATAAGAAGCCAATTTATTTCTATAGAAATTCAAAAATTCTAGAGCCTATCAGAACCTAATCAAAAAGGGCCTGTGATAAATTGCTGTGACAATTCACCTCCTCCTCACACCATCCAGGTTCCTATTCATTGCCTGATGATTTATATTTGTGCTACAGTAGAAGCCTGCTAAATGTATAACCTTGGCACTTGAATAAATTTATTCTTTTAGAATGTCTTAGTGTACCACAGAGATTACTTATAGGTCTCCATTACCTGAGATATTTATGCTTTGGTTTATATCAAATGTTGCAGCCATCTGACACATCTGTTTATAAAGGAGGTTAACTTTTTCTGGTGTTTAATTGGGAATCAGACAATCTTATGCAGTGAAACTTTAGTGAAGATTTACACTGGAGCCAAATGAAGCACCTATACACCTTGCACAGGGGATGATACACAATTCTCTCATGACAGGAAAGCCTTTTCAGATATTAGAGCCTTCACAGCAGAAGCTATTACAGCAGCTTTCTGCAATGGAGTATCAGAAAAATTCAAATGAATGAGTCATGTAGACAGTATTGCTTACACAGCAGTGCATGCTTTTCCTTTCAGAAGCCTATGCACCTGCTCTGACATTATTGTCAGAAACAGCATCATGCTGTTCTTCCCTACATCTCTGGGTTTGAAGTTTTAGATTAGGCAGGAAGCACTGTCAAGATATTTGGGAAAAATGGCAGTATGAAGAAGATTGTATTTATTCTCAGTCCCAAGTAAAGTTGCACAAATTGGAAATGAATCAGCTTTACTCTTGACTAGCTTCATAAAAGCTGACTAATTTTAATAACTCAAAACCTTGACTGTGGTCTTTTAGCTTATTTTCCCGTCATTATGATTAAGGGACTCTTTGCACGTTCAGGCTTTTGCAAATCTTAGAAATCTATCTAAATATTACCTTACAAATTCTCCCAGATATTTTAGGCTAATGGGTAGAATGTTAAATAGCTACAACAGTTATTACTGCCCCTTTGACAATAAGCCAAAATATTAACTTATTTCCTTTCACAGTGTCACAATGATGTGTTTTGGTTTGCACTTGACTCTTCTGCAGTTCAGTTGCTGGTGGGTTTTTTCCTTTCTAGACTTTGATCTAACATTTCCAAACAACTCTTTGGAAGTGCAATGAGGAACACAGAAAGACAGCAGGAACAGAAAACATGGATCAGAAGACATGGGAGTCAATGAGCCCCAAAATCAACTGTTGTATCCTAGTAACTCAAGAGTAATTTGTCAAACATGTCTAATATGCAGGTAGCTGACAGAACATTGAGCTACCAGGTCACCTTTGAAAAGAAGAATGAAAGATCACTGCAGCTACAAGCTTCTTAAGTAGGATATGCAAAAAAACGTGAAGCAAAGTTGTGTATGGAAAGATGGTTGAATAAGAAAAAATGGGGGAAATGGGGTATTATGAAGAAGCTGAATTTACAAGGAAGCTTTAAATGACTTATAAAAGACAATAATTTGTACCAATCTTCGAAGATTTTGAAAACAAACCTTCAGAACTATAATTCTACAAGCTGACCTGGGCTATCATTCTTTCTACATCTTGTTTATATTTTACATTCTCTCAGTATCGAGACTTGGTTTTTTGTGATGTCCAGGTAACAAATCTGAAATCTGAATAGCAATGTTTGTATCTGGCATTAAGAGATGAAAAGACTTATTAAATATACTTTGTATTCTCCATATTTCAATTTATACTTCCCAAGTGTTTTACTGCCATCATTAGTTATGCTAACAAATAAATACGAACGTTTTGACATAATACAATACTGTACATAACAAATAACTGCCTGATAAAGCCATCTCATTAAGCATCAATCATTATTTTTACCTCTCTTTTAAAAAGGATAAACTCTGCCTGACAAATTGCTACTGTCAGATCAGCAGAAAATGCTTACTCTCAGGCTTCTAAGATAAAGAATACTTTACTTGTAACTTTGTAAAAGGTACAAGCTGTTGAAAAGATCTGACGTGGTCCTTTAGTATTTACTTTCCTCTTTATCAAATCACTGAATAATGCAAACAGGAAGCAGATTTTCAGTTAATGCCCTGAAGGATTTAGCCTTAAAAGAGAGATTCAGAAAGCATCGTGACAGAGAGATGCTGACCGTCATTCCAATCTCTTTCCACAGCAGGATGGGATAAATGAGAGGAATAAGAAGCTCTCTAATTCTTATTCACTCATGAGTATTTATGCCAAAGTGATAGGTGCCCTTTGCACCTAAAATAAATGGACAGTGGACAATACGTAACATTTGAAACTTGGTATTAAACAAAGTATTTGCACTGATGTGTACTGGTGTATAAAAAAATGAAAACAAATAGCTTTTTGAATTTCTTTAATCAGTGCTCTAAAAAATGTTTGGAAAAGGTAAGTTTGCTAGCAGGAAGCAAAAGTGTTATAAAAGATATTCATGTGATTGTGTGTGTCAGGAGCACTCTACCTAACACCTTTCTGGCAGTTGCACTTGTCCTGGTTTGAGTTAGAATCAAACCAGTTCTGTTCAGTGATTTTACTTTTCATCTGAGTCTCTGCTAATTAGCTGCACTTTCTGAAACTCACAGCATGTTTTTGCAGACAGTGTCTGCTCCTAGCAGTGATAACATTCCATGTTTAGAGTTACTACCAAGGATTGGTGTGCAGACCAAGGTCACTGCTAGATCTTGTGTACCGCATTGGGGGATGCAGAAAGTGAAAGGCTGCACCTGAGGGGAGGAGCGGCCAGGACAGGTGATCCTAAGTTGACCAACAAGGTATTCCATCCCATATACATCATATTCAGTATAAAACTGAAGGATCACGAGGGTCTTGAACCTTAGAGCTTCCTCTTCCCTTCGGGATCCTTGTGACTTCCTCCTGCCTTCGGTGAACCCATCCTTGCCCTTCAGCCTTCACTTCTCGATCCTGCCTTCGATTCGTGTGCTCCTGAACCCGGTTCCCATGAGCTGCTGAGCCCAGTCTGGGACTTTGCCAGTGGCTGCTCCACAGCCTCAGTGGTGACGGTGACATAATTGCTATCAGGGGGAGGTTGGGTTCAACAGTCATTTTGTATATATTCCCTTTTATTACCATTATCTCATTAAAGCTGTTTTAATTTTCTTTTCTAATCCAGAAGCTTCTCTCTCTCTCTCTCATTCCCTTTCTCTCGCATTTGGGAGGGGAGGGGGCCATAAGTCTCTCTCCCTTATCCTCTTTCTCTTCCTCTAATTGGGGTTGGGAGGCAAAGAGGAGTTAACAGAGAGCATGTTTGTAGGTGGATTGGACCTAAACCTTAACAGCACTCTATTCTGTCTGCTAAGGGCTAGATGCTCAGAAGTTTCCCCAAAACACTTTTGTGCCAGGCACCTAAATATAAGCCACATATGCCCTAGATAACTTACTGGAATATAAAATAACAGCTGACTAGTGTAACAGATTTTAAGATTCCTGTTGAAATTTCACATGAATAAACCTTGTTTCTCAATCAGCTGAATTCAAAATAATAGTTTAAGGCAAATATTCACTCTAATTCAGATACTCCAGAAAGGTCTTGATACTTGATTAAGGCGTTCCTTCTACAGTTCTCCTTCTCTTCTTTCTATTTCTGTCCTAATTACAAAAGAAAAAGATCCACCTAATTCTTTACATTGATTTGTTTCAGGCTTTTATCACCAGTCTGAGAAAGAGTTTTCTTTGAGTCTAAAGTACTCAGCACAGGTATCTTTGATGACACTATCAGCATAAATAAATTCATTACTGACATCATTAAAAGGGAGTTAAACATCACTCAGACTTTATTGCAGCCCTTTACGAAGAAGGAAGTCTCAAATAGGAAAGAGCAAACACAACCCATGAGTAGAGAGGTGTTTTCACACTAACATTTCAAGGAGTAATCATCCTACTAAAGTCAAAATAAGATGAACAATAAAGTGTGAATGAGGCATGGAGGTAATGATGCTCATCACATAACTCATTGTGAAGACCTAATGTGTGAACATTTAAAGCTCCAGTTTCAATTCTCTGAGGCTTGGAAGCTTCCTATAAATTTCAGCTGGTACAGTTCTTGCTTTTAACATGATTGTACTTAGAGAAGGACAGGAAAGTAACATAACAGTTATCTGGAGACCAGACAAAATTTCTTTAGAGAAAGAAGGAGACATGATGTCATGAATCTCTTGAATTTGGATTTATCAAGCAGACACTGAAAGATGGATTCTGATTCTTCCTGGGAAAATGAAAGGTTTCCCAGCTGCCTAGTGTTATAGTCTTAACCAGGAGATATCAGACTGAAAATAAATAATGCTGTTGCCATTCAATAGTCCCTCAGATCATCTCTAGTCTGGAAAATAAAGACTGTAATATAGCATCCAACTGTGGAAAAATATATTTTTGAGGAAGAAGAAAAGACACAGGAGGTCTTATGTCTTTGATAGGTAGGTGGACAGAAAGACCTGAAAAAGTCTTTGGACACACACACCGTGAATCCTACTGACACACTCTTAAATGTGTGGACATGGGACACAACACAATATAGAAGCAGCAGTCCCTGATGGACAAGTTGTCTCTCTGTGGAGCCGAGTTTCCCTTCTCTGCATGCTGCCCTATAGCTTTCAGGCCTACCACCTTCTCCTTCTGGGGCATTTCAAAATAAGTTTTATGGGAACCTTAAGGGTTCATTGCAGCTTCTTTTGTCATACTATATGTTTCACCAAAAGGAAGTGTGGCCCAGATCATTGTATTTTCTTATACATCATGTGTTGTGTTGCTTTATTAGTAGAACCTGGAATATTAAAACAGCCTTTTCACTGTTTATGTTTACAATCCCTAGATATGAGGTACTTAAAATTTAACAGAGGCTGGTCTGAATGCTAGATGCTGGTCTAGATGACCATGGTTCGATTTTGCATAGACATTACTAACATGACACATCTCACATCCCTACAAGACACCTTACAGTTGTTATCATTCTCATAGTCTCTTAAGATCAGATACTGTACATAACTGCCCTTCTCAGCCTCTGAGCAGCTGATCTTGGCTGGTCCAATAGATCTCTGTAGAAATTAACAGTTTTGGTAAAAATATTCAGTGGTCATTGATCTAGCCACTTAGATGACCTTAGTAAAATGTGGTTCTTGGTCAAACAATAGGAATAAATATTTCACCTCCTGTTTCTCAGAAACTAGCATGATGTTTCAACCATTCTGTTACAGTTGAAACCAAGTTATTCTAACAAACTAAAATGTCTCAGCTTATTCTCCACTGAACTTAAGGAGCATAGCAATAATACTGCTTAGGTATGCTGCTTTATAGACCCTCAAACAAAAATATTAAGAACTGTGCCAAAGCCAATGACAACTGTCTGAGATCACTGAAATCAGCCTGTTCAGAGTTAAAGAGCAGAGACTTTTGATCTAGAAATTATTTTGCATCCAAAAATCTGGGAACACTTTAACATAGAGAGAATAAGAAGCAAATTAAGATTAAAAAGCAGCAGCAGCAAGCATTAAGAGAAAGAGGTCAAAGCACAGTAAAGAAATGAAGGCAATGCTTTTTGATGGAATGATGAAATGAAGGGATAGCTTTTTGATTACTTATTTTCTTGCAGAATTATGTTAACAATAATAGTCTAATAATATTGTACAATTTTAAAGACAGACAAACTTATAGCATAGATTTTAGCATAACCTCATTCAAGTGTATTGAGAATGTCTCATCCACCAGAGAGAGATTTAACAGAATATGATGTTTCTGTTTGTACTACCTCTTTTTTCTTACTTTGTATTATGGACTTTGAATATGCAGCTTATAAGTCATTTGTAGTAGAGAGTCTCACAATTCAAAAAATGAAGAGATTATCTACCAATTAAAACAGTATTCAAATAGTGGCCCTAGACCCGCTTGCTTACTCTGTACTGGAAAGGTGACTGCTGTCAAAGGGCAACTGGGTTCTTTGTTCTGAACAAAGACTGAAATCTCCATAACTGCAAAGTTGTCACAGCTGATCAAAATATCCAACTCAGCACGAGATGAAGAGACAAGTTGGGTGAATGGTCAGAAATCTTTGGCCAGCACAGTCTTTAGCTTGTTTTAAACTTATACAATAAACCACACAGTCAGTTTAGAGGTGAATAAACACTATCTTTCCTCCCTGGCCTTTCCATTCAGGCTCAAAACCATTTGCCACTTGGGCCAGACCAGGGATCTAGCTCATGGCATCTGGACATGCACAGCACTTTGCAGATAGAGGCCAAAGGAGACAACCTGATTTTTTAGTCTGACCTTCTATAATATACATATTTACATCGTAAAACCTTATATCAGACCCAAATAACTGAAGAGCAAAGAATTTACTCTTAAAACACAGCAAGAAAACAAGATAAGATGAAGAAGGTATTACTACCAACAATTCCCAAGAAGGAAAGAGTCAGAGAGGCAGAGGAAGCTAAAACCTTGGGGAAAAAAAATACAATCTAAGTGGTGCATGCATGTATTAATTTAATCTTGCTGCACTGTCATAGGATGCATTTTGTGATATTCAGAATTTTTTGTGAGAAAAACAACATTACTACAGATCTGATATGAGGTTTGGACATACATGTTGAATTAAATATTATTCTCTTTTGAGGAATTATGGCTTTTATCTCTAAGAAAATCAACTAAAATAATAACTGTGCTACTTTTTATTATAAGTTAACAAAACTTCTCTGTTGCTAATGTTCTCTGTGCTCCAGACTGTGAAACAGTGAATGCTGTCAACTTCATGTCACAGAATCAAGACTGAAGCCAGACAGAATTCTGCATTAGTTCTTTACAGCTAAGCCAGTCTTAAAATCAGTGAAGCAAGTGTTGTATTGGATAGTGTGATGCGCTACATGGCAAGAACAACAAAAAATCCTCATGAATTCTTGTCCCATAAGAAGCATTTTGCTCAAATGTTTAAAAAACCCCAACTGTCTAGCCAGCTGTGAATCCGTAAACTAGGCATTAGAAGATGTATTTTGAAGGGATTCTCTGGTCTAACTTTCAAAATGACATGAGGATTTCCATGAAGATTTCAGAGTGGCTTGCATGTTTATTTCAGGTTACACATGCTGCTTTAGTAGCAATACTTATCTGGTTAGAAAAAGGTTCTGGTAGGTAAATGCCTGCCTTGAGACCTAAGTCTTAGCAAGTCTTCTGCTCTCATCAGCTAAATAACGGCTCCGAGAATATCCATCTTATAGAGGACGGTATGAAAACTACTAAGTGGTTTACACTGATCTAACTACAGTACAGACTATTTTCTATCCCTTGCACTATCCTGCAGAGCATCTCCACATATACATATAAAATGTTTAAAGAATAAGTATTTAGTTAACAACAGTTTTACCTGCCATAATGTTACCATCAGTACTGCACAACTGAAAGTAATTGTTAAACAAACTCCTATTATTGGTGTATTTATGAGGAGAAATTCTAAGAAATGGTGAACCAAATTCCCTGCCCATGTCAGCAAAAGTGCTCTGACAGATTCTTGACAGTGAGGGTCTCCTTCCCACATGGAGAACTGCAGCAGGGGGGATCAGAATAAGGAAGGCTCCAGTGAAGCCTTCTTCAGAGACTGGTGGTGAGAAATTCAGCTGCTAGTACTCCAGCTCACTATTTGTTGACATACAGAAGGATTAGTAAACGAACACTACTAGACATCTTATGAAAATTTCTCTGAAAGCATTCAACTTGTGGTGTTGCAATTCATACTGAATAACATAATTTGGAAATGACCATTTTATTATTGTTGTGGTTTAAGGTTTGGGGAAGGGGAGGGACAGGTGGAGCGGCTATTCCACTCCCCTTCCTGCCACACTCTGTAAAAGGACACAGGAAGTTCTGCTCACCCCTTCCTCGCTGGGATTGCTGCTGGCTGCGGGCAGCTCTGTGGCTGCTACAACTCCACGTGGCTCGGGAGAAATCCAACAACATCTGAGGATCAGTGTTGTATATATTTGTATATATACCTTCCCTTGTTAACTCTGTATATTTCCCTTCCTCTAATATCCCTTTTGTTACTCCCTGTTAAAAGTTGTAATCCTAATTTTCCAACTTTGTGTGAGGCCTTTCTTCCTCCCCTGGGAGGGAAGAGGGGAGGGGGAAGAGGGATGAAACTAATTCTGCTCCGTGGGGGGTTACCCTGAGCCTTAAATGGAGACAATTATTAAGATATCTGTGCATTGAAGTAAGTACATTGTTCTGAGTAATTATATTTATTATGCAGTAAAACACTGAGATTACAGAAATTACTGTCTTACTCTGTATACATACAGAATAGGAAATGAAAATGTTAATTTATAATTCCTGTGACAGACTTGAGATGAAAAAGTGATTTGTAGAAAACTACTTAAAGGTACATAGTACTGAAAACAAACTGGTTATCTGCAGAGATTTTACTGAGTTATTCAACAGGGAACACAATAGCATATTTTTAGGGTAATAAAGAAAAGGGTCATTATATCACTTTACATGACCTAGTAGCTTTTGGATAAGTATGTTCACATGTTCCTTGTACCACTACAGAACATCAGTATTCTGATGTTCACATTTAAGCATTTTAAAGGTTTTAACTTGGACATAATTCTAGGAGAGGCCATTTGTGCTGCTGAATCAATACTCTGTTACCTGCATATATCACTTTTTTATTATTAAAGCTTTATAAGTCTGCCTCATCACATGCCCTGTTAATGCAGATAAAAATATTTCAAACTATCTTGGTTTTTTTTGCAGTGAAGGAATATACGTACAAGTAGGGCTGTTCACAGCTGTGCTGCTGCAATCTACCTTTGGTATTCCCACACCATCACTAAATCCTGAGGTAAGGGAACTAGATGCTTCCTATTCTGTTCTCTGTATGAATAGTCAAGGCTGCTCAGACATAGAGATGAGCAGAATTTCCCCCATGCAATATTGGCACTGATGAGAAAGATGCAGAAAGCAGATGGATCTCAGCACGACCTCAGTGTTTAAGGTACTGTCTCTGTTTAAGGGTCAGGGTAACCCTTCACGGAGCAGAATTAGTTTCAC
>VYZX01026756.1:0-17974 GCA_013401335.1 Brachypteracias leptosomus
CCCTGGAGCACAGCCAGAAGGGAGGATGGAGGGATCATAACTAGGAAATGGATGGCAAACAACATTAAAACCATCTTACTACTTATAGGAGTACGATTTCACGGCAAAATATATACACATGAAGAGAAGTCTTGCTGCAAATCACACCCACTAACCAACCCTCAAAATATTGAGTTTCTAATAGAACAGGAAACCAGAGCTCAAACATATCCCATATGCAGTTTTATTGCATTTCGATACACTGTCCAAAGTGCAGAAGCAGCTTCGCTTGATTCAGTCTAGACACCAAGCACCTACCTCAGGAAGAAATGTTTGAGGTGCTAAAGGATTTCTCTGTGAAAGTTGGTTAGGGATGGATTTGAGTTATTTTTGTTTGTTTTTATACATTTAGTTTCACATTTATTTCACTGTGCTCTTTAAGAGATATTGATTGATTTTGATGTCATTTAGAGACTATAGATTCAAGATCTGGGAACAGACAGCTAAATATAATATTAGATATTACTACTTTTATGAATGGTAAGTTTTTAAGAAAACAAACACTAAATTAATCATAAAAATAGGCTTTCATTGTACTCATCTATTATGGCTTTAGCTTTAACTCCATATTAGAAAAATATATTTTTTATATAAAAAATCCTTAACTTTTTTGAACAGCTTTGCTATAAATTTTTCACAACACTGACCAGAACCCCCCCTGCAGAATCAGCATTTCTGAATGAAAGGAGCTAAAGTTGTGTGCACGTTTGTCTCCATGGTCAAGATTCAACTTTCCATTGCAAAGCAGCTCACTGTGGCTGATCCACAGGTTGGTATTCCACATATTTAAGAAAAGAAAAGCCAAAATACTAGGGGGAAAAAAAAAAAAAGCACTTTGATGCAAGGCTGCCAGGTTACCTTTAAACAAAAAAGTAGCTTGACCACAGTAGAGACAGGAGCTTGACAGCATGAGAGGAACAAAACTGAGCAGAATATGTGAAGGACATACTGAGTTAGGGAGATAAATCTGTTGCCATGTATTAGACAAGTTATCTACAAGTTAAACTATTTCATTTCTTGCTTCCTATACGGAGACTGTGACTTCTGAGGAAAATGAACAATTATTGAAAAATACAGAATGCTTTCAAATGGATTTTTGGCATTAAGAAATAAAAAGACAAAGAAGAAACAGAAACACAGCACAATTGACTGCTATAATTGGAAAATTCCAGTGAACAGAAGGTAAGATGCTTTCAAAAGAGTATTTAGCAGTTTCTATTCTAACAGTATTTAAAAATACATCGTCTCTCTATTGCCAGTGTCACTGGGCACATCATGTAAGAAATGTTTCAGAGAGCTGCTCACAGCAATGGTCCTATCCCAAGGTAAAGCATTTGCACAGGAGACACTTTTCAAAAGGAACATATGAAGTTTATTTCATTTCCCCCTCCCACTGACCTCCCTTTTTTTGAGACAGAACAATTTACCATTTTTGCTTCAACTTTACAAGGCTTTCACTATTGCCAGGAGTGTTTTTTAGGAAGAACAGTTAATTTTATTTAGCCAAAGCAAATCCTGGTATTAATGGCATACATGGCAAAACCCTGACTGATTTTGGTGAGATCACAGGGATAAAAGACAAGCTTTGATATTTCAGCCTATTATTTCCAGTCTTTCTATCAACGTCAATTTTTTTTGTGAGCTTATGACACTGCTACAGACAGTGCTGTGCTGCCTCCCTAGTATCACATGCTTTATCCAGAAAATACTTCAAAAGTGCCATTGCAAATGTCCAAGAACCATTTTAAGAAGAAAAGGGGACTATATTAGGCAAATTCTCTTCCTTCTTTAATATTACTAAGTTCAATGTTATCATTTCATCTTAATTAGAATAAACACAAAGAACATTTAGCAAGCTTTAGAAGAATGTTTACATGGGCAATGAAATTCATGTAGTAATGATGGTTTTTTTCCTTGCTAAACAATTAGCAATGCAAATAGTGACAACAATACCTAATTTTATAGCAAAACACAATCACATACACTGAGGGAAGGTTGTGTAAATTCAGCTTTCTGGCTTCTTCAAAACACTGCCAAATCTGCCAAAACATCTGCACTGGACAGAAATGGGAATGCAAACAAGCTTTAACTTCTTAGTTCCTGTAATTCTTCACTATGGGCCTGAAGTAGACAGCGTTGTTAGTACTTTGTAAGTACAGTAAACAGTATCAGTCATCATTTGGGATTCTCAGAGCCCAATTGTTCCAACCAGAGGGGATTAACACAGTTAAATGCATCTGACAACATAAGTCTCCCAGATCCCAGAAAGAGTAAAGAAATCAGCATTACTGGAAAAAAACATTTAACCCCCTAGAACTTTCCCATGACTTCCAAAGCACCTCGGGTAAGACTCTTCCCCACGAGCTGGCATCCAGCTTTCACATGGGTCACTGAGAAAGCAGCACTATAGCAGTGATCCCTGTGTTTTATAGTTATGTTAGAGCTGCATGTGAACTTATCTCCTACAAAAAGATAGATAAAAGACATGAAGTTGAAGGTAGCATAGGAGCTAAGGTTAATAATGAAAAGGTAAGAGGCAGCAATGTAGAGGGCTCATAATGGCTTGACAATGAAACTGCCTTTACACAATTTACAGTACTCAAGGTATCCAGGTTGATATTGTAAAAAGATAAGGTTGAAGTAATCATTACCACAAAGTTACATGAAGTGGTTTTGGTGGGAATAAACAGTATTTCCAGTATGTATATTTGAAGTACGTTGTCTAACCATTAGAAGATGGATTTGGGAAGGTATTCTGCTGGTCTTCTACATTCACATGTTATATAAGATTTGATCTCTTGTATCACCCCAAGTGGTGATTCCCCAAAATTCTTTACATTTCTTAGTCCTGCATTTCTGAAGCCATAAGGAATACATTGTGATTTTCTCCTCCAGGGAGGGGAATCTTCAGGAAAGGTAGGTCAGAGAACAGCATGGCAAGAGGAACAAACAGAGCTCCTATGGTGTAGTCCTGGTGTACACCACAACAGTCTGAGTCTCTGTGGCACAATACGAAGCTATATGGCACAAGTGATCCCACAAAACTTGGAGTGCAGCAGTACAGCTGTACCAGTGCAATGCCTTACCCCGATGATGCTTGCTGAGATTGTTAACATGGCTATGACAGTGGTGAAACTAATCTGACAAGGGTCAATGGAGACAGCTCAATCTTTCTGAAACACCATCTTGCATCATGCAACAGAACACGTAATAAAATTCAATTTTCCAGTAGCACATTCAGCAGACTTCATCTTTGAGTACTTGGGGTTTAATATACCTGAAGCTTAATCTAATATCTTTGTTATCTCTGATATCTCTGCTATCTTTTATAGAATAGAACCTTTTTTGTAATTTTCTAGACTTCTAGACATAGCAAGCATATAGCATGTGTCAATTCAGGTACGTGGCATACACTGATCCTTTGAAAGGGAGCAGAAAAATAATCCCTGTACCTACTCTATATGATGTCCAAACAGAATGAAAACAGACATTTTGCTTGGATATTATCAAATCTTCATTTCCCTCTTTTAAAGGAATAATTGGGTCTTACTCATACCCATGCATCATCTAAGAAACATAGCTCATTTTAATTCTAATCTGTTGTTATATTAAGAGACACTGCAACCCACAAATATCTACCAAAGGTGTCATACTTGCATAAAATTACTGCCAATGATTGACCTTGATCTGGCAAAAATAAAGTGCATGCAGAAGCAAAAGGAGAGAACACTGAGACTATTGCTTCTAAGCTTTTGTTGTGGCTTTGGTCATATTTTATAAACAAAGATGAAGGCATTTACAGGAGGCCTCAATGCTCATAGCTGTTTATTATTTGGCAGTGCTGTACTAAAATGAAAGGGGTAAGTGTCATGAATATGGGGGCAAGTAAGGAAAACTTGATTTATAAGGGAAAAAAAAGGTTTCAAAAAATCAATACTTCATTTTTATACTGGTTCCCAAGCTCCTTCAAGTCCTGCTACTGACACAAATTTTCTATTCCCACCACTTTCTAACAGACATTCACCTTAGAAGCTTACAGTTACACCAAATACCTTAGCATATCCAAGAAGAAGCAAAAAAATGTGCAGTAAAAATAAGTCTTAAAAATGTGACAGATAACACGGTGCAATAGAGGTCATCAGGTCTGATAACTTACTAATATTTTCAGTTTAACTTTCAATAAAAGCACCTGACAAAAATGAACACTTAAAGACTTATCTGAAAATTACCTGAAGACAAAGTTCCAACAATTTTATAATAGTAATACATAGCAATCCTAAAAATAGGGACTTTGGGGTTTTTCTTCTATGTTTTGTTTGTTTAACTCATGCATTCCAAACCTGGAAGCTTGTGAAGAAAGAAAGTTTTTGGGATGCTTTATTTTTTGAGGGTTTGTTTTGTTATCTGTAATTAACAACAATAATTGTTCTCAAAACAAACAAAACAAAAACCCAACAAAGCAAATCTACTAATATCAATGAATGAGTTGATATTATTATGGCCTAATATGAACTCTAGTAGCAAAGATATCTGTAATGAACAGCTTTGTGCTCACTGCAATAAAGCAGAGAAGCAGACAAATGTATTAGCAATGGTGCAAAGTGGCCTACTTCTATTATTTTATACTCAAATCTTCAGATCAGGAGAGGCCTGAAAACTCCACACCCCAGCTATCAGACAGAAGATTACAAAATACCAGTAGCTTGTTCCAGCACGATCTACACGCTGCCAAGATGTCAATCTGAGCCCTGTCCAGAGAGGGCTAATCTATTTCTGAGTATTGGGAGAACACAAGCAAGAACTGGCTAGCTTACAAGAGATCTCCCGAGGACATTCCCATTTCATGCCAGGGACGCATTGAGAAGATTGTTTCATGTTGGCCCCATATATATTCAAAGCAGGCAGACAAGAGGCAGGTTCTACACATGATTCTCACAGCTGCATCAGTGTAAAATGGCTCCAAAGCTAAAAAGTGCAGCCAAAATGAAATGTATTGATATACCCAGAATGCTTGTGTGGCTTCAGCTACGCTATATAAAGAGCAATACAGCTAAACCCTTGCAGAACTAGCAGAGTTACCTGCAAGTAACTACTCCACTTAAGGGCTGTACACTCCTTTTTCAAAACAGCTTCCCACGCGATCAAGCATTAGGATCAATAAATCTCACTCCACTGGCTGCTTTCCTTATTAAGGGAACAGAAAAGAAACAAGGGAGGAAAGACTTCTGATGACTTCCTGAATACACTGCTGATTGTACCTGTCCTCTGAGAGCCCAAGACAAGAAAGTTTCATTTATACTCTGATTTGGATTTTATTTTATGCATAGAGAAAAAAAGTATAACTTTATATTGCAGCATACTCAGATTTCCAGAGGTCTCCTCCATTCTCAGGGTGGGGGGAGCAGGTGTGAGGCAATGATCCACAGCCTAAGCCCAGTCCAGCTTACTCTGGAGCAGCTCCACACATCCAGCTGCCTTTTCCATACGAGATTATTGCCACAGAATAAAAATTAAAACTCTCACAAACACCACTAACCAATCACACTGTTCTCAAACATTTTCAGCATCCACCAAAAACTGCTCTGCTGCTTGGAGCTTCCCAGTTGCTATAAATGCCAGTAATGCAGAACTGGGACTCAAATTTGTTAAATAAAAGCAACTGCACTTCCATGTATTCACATGCAATCCATACCGTTAACAATTGAGAAACAGTAACAAAAGAGGGAAATAGTGAGGAAAAAGTGCATTTATCCTACACAGCATCCTAAGTCATAATGAAAGCACGAGCTTTGCCATTTAATCCTTACACTCATCTATTCACATTGTGGATACAGCTCTTACAACAATTTTGAAGTTATATCTACAAGTCAGCTAGTAAAAGTTCACAGAATAAATCATAGCAAATTATATGTTGAATTTCATATCTGTTTACGGTGGTGTTCTGTGATACCCAATTCCAAATGTCCTTTTCTTAATGGAGCAAACCTCAGTCCCAAGTCCACATCTGCTTCTTGCTGTGAGTCACAACTGAGTAAACAGACAAAATTGTAACAGTTCACTTGAAATAACCAATTTCACTTCAATTGTGGTTGTAATCTTTCATCACTGCACAAAAAATGGACATAGTTGAGGTTCAGAAGATATAAATACATATGTAAAGCAACATCTTCAACTCCAGAAGTGTATTTATTATGAGATAGTAAAGTATGTTCAGCACCTAAGAGATGTGATACTCAAAATTTGAACCAAGTCACTAATTTTAAATGAATATTGAAGAACAACAACAAAGGAATATTAATATGCCGTATGTCCTAGGACTTTATAAGCACTACATTGACCTTAAAACCATATTTAGCATGAAATTTATTCTCTCAATGTTTGCTTAAAATTTGTTGTTTCTACAAATATTTCTGCTTGTTTTCATTCACTGTAATACTGGTTGTAAACACAAGTGTGGTGTGACTCTGCAGTAACTTTGTTTTGACTGTTCACACACTTTATAGCCTGCCACGCTAAAATGCTGAATAATTAAGGAAGGCTCCAATGAATTAGAAAGATGCAGGATATTTTGTAAAAACTATTAAAAAACCCAACAACAAACCAACACATATCTATTGACGCATGTGCTACCACTTTAATCCCCTTTGAAAAGGCCAGATTTTTTTTTAACACCGACATTATCTTTTAAAAACACAAGAATTTGTTTCTGCTATCAAGGTGTGATCTCGGGACCCACTTCTCATCAGTGCTTGGAAAAACCCAAATGCATGTTGTTGTTATACACCTACCAAAGCACTGAATATCTTTGCAGTTTATGAAGTTTTTGACCTGGCAAATCTCAACCCAAGCATTTTCTAAATATCCTCAGTACACTGATCTAGAGAGTTACTAAAACAAGAAATTTCCTCTAACACCAATTAACACTTACCAGTGGCCAATAGTACAGTTATGACCTCTTAAAAAAAAAATAAATCAAGGAATCATCTGAAATAAAAATTTTTTACCCTCTCTACCTTTTTTGCTGACAAAATCATAAAAAGAGCACGACATTTAAATTGACATAACACACCAAAACCAATGGAGATGAACAAGATCCTGTGTTTTATTACTGTAGTTACCTCATACAGCAAGAGGAGGATGAATTGGCAAAAGCTTTGACCTAGTATGGATTTGTGTTCAGGAAAGTCATTCAATCTGAGGCTGGATTAATGTGATAATGAACTCGTACCTTTGTTTTTCCACAGCCCTATTACATACTTGTTCCCACCATTTACAAAATATTTTCTCCATTCCTTCCTTCCTCCCTTGAAATATCAATACTTTTGTTCAGGCTACACTTGCACTTTCTGTATGTTAAACACTTTCAAAATAACTTTGAATACATAAACAGTTAAAACTGTTGAAAACATAAATTAAACAAATTTGTTTTAAGCCCAGTGTGCTTATGANATGAAAATCTTTCCTTTGACTTTCCACAGCTCCATCTGCATGTAGATCTCTGTAGACTCACATATAGATTGAAACTTGACGTTATCTAATGTATCTTGGGAAAAATCCTGCACAGAAAATTGAATTTTTTTAAATGGTATTGCATTCAATAAGGAACTAACACATAAGATTTACTTGAATTGCAGCAGAACAACATTATGGATAACAAACTCATTTGGAATTTATATTCTTTAGCCTACATTTGGATAGATATTTTAAAGTTTCATGCTACAGTGTTGCAGAGTTGTTTTTTTTCCAATTTCTAGCGTTTATGCATAAACACACAACTCCAGTGTGCTTGGTGAGGGGGAAACAGAAAAAAACCTCCATACCCATACTGCACACAACCTGTGCCTTGTTAAATTTTAGTAGAGGTCATTGCTTTCATTGGAAATAATAAAATCAAACCTAGTTTAAAAAAATGAGTGCATACGACTTCTACTTGAATTTTAGTTTTAATCCAGTTGCTTGCCACTTTAATTCAGCCCTTGCTCCCGCTTTGTGATATGCAAATATTTCTTATCTGAGCCCCTATGGCCAAGGCAGAGTTTGAAAATAATCAAACAGAACAGTGTGCAATTTAAGGTCCTGACAACAAGCACAGAAATGTTGTTTTATGCTTGAGGGAACCATACACAGACCATCTGCTGCCTTTGTGGTTCCCTGATGCCTGGCAAAGGCAGTATGAAAAGGCAGGGAATGGCAACAGAGGTATCACCATGTAGCTGGGTATGAGAACCTGAGAAACCTCATCAGCTTTGCTAGACAGCATTTTGATAAACAGATCCATGTCAAGAGTTGTAAGCTCACCTACTGGTACAGGGTCTCTTGGGAACAACCCTACTGGGTATTTTTTCATTATTGTAGTAGCATTGTAGTGATTGAGGCTAATATGATCAGATAGCACTGAATTGTAGAAAATGACAGAAATAAGGGAAAAGTATAGTAACTGGAAATATAGTAGATTTGGGGTTTATTTTTTCTTTAATGTTTTATGAAGATCAATGTAAGGATAGGCTTAACCTGCTTTATAGCTTTATGCCTTTTCTTTCTCTGCCTCAAAGATAAAACACGTCACTGTTACAGAATCCAAGAACTGTGTTACCAAACTGCCTCAGAGTTCTCCCATCTTTTATCAAGAGCAGCAGATAAGTGAAATAAAGCACAGAAGAAAATTCGTTCAAAATTATATTTCACATGAAAGATGAAAATAGAATAGCCAGATTCCTTTAGAGTATCCACACTTTTCAACACAGTTATTATTACTTCTGCACAAAACAGTCGATCCTGAGATGCATGAAATTAAGATGTCCTGGAGTAAAACAGCTCCTCATAGTCCTAATTTGGCCCCTTCCAAGTAAAAATACTAAGCTTGAAAAACATCCTGTGCTCCTTGACTACTTCACGACTTGAAAAACATCCTATACTCTGCATGTAGAGTGGAATCCAAATCCCTCTTTCTTTAATATACATTGTGATAACCACTGGAATTATGAATTCCGGTATTTGAGTTTTAGTCCAGTTTTACAAAGGCCATCCTAAGCCAGTTGTTCGAAACACTTCTTTCCAGACACTGAATACATAAAATTTATTCTTCTCCCAAGGTTTTTAAATAAAAACTTTCAAATGAAATTTAATCTTCTCATTATATTTACATGAAAAATAAATCATCACAGCACTGATCTGTTGAGTTTGCTGCACAAGATTTGCTTTCCATCAGAAGTACATCATAAATGACATGTTAACAGAAATAACTCTGCTTACTCACATGCATTTTGGAGAGTGATGCTTGGTTTTTCTTCTTTTCTTTTTAAAGAAGTCATGCAAGTTTCATGAGCAAGCTACTTCAGTCGGCAAAGTCACCCCTAAGGAAAATAATGCAAAATAAGAGACATACTACAATTAAACATTAACAAGCAGTTGCCCTAAAAAAAGTGAAAAACACCTTCTAGAAAGTGGGGAACAGAGAAAAAGTGAATTCACATCAAAATCTGGTTGCTTAAATAAGTTTTTCTTCAATACAAAAAACATATGTTTCTAATTGTCTAAATATTGACCCAATTATTTATTCAGATGCCAAAAAAACCCCAAAGTACTGTGCTTCAAAAAAAGCATTACCTTAAAATAGATATTGTTCTTCAGCAGTCATAACAAGAAAAAAAAAAGAAGATTGGAATACCAAAAAACCATCGTAAATACAATAAACAGGATTTCAACCATTTTTATTTGCAGTTCCGAGTTAGGAAAAATTGTGCTTTTGCAGGCAAAGCCTAAAGCAAGAAGCTTTATATGAATAAAGCACAAGCGAAAAAAAAAGAAGTGTAAAAAATCCTGCATTATGAGAAACACTCTTCACATACACACTTCTGCACACTAACAGGTGGAAAATAAACTCAAGATTAAGAGAACACTGTTAGGACTGGGAAATAATAGGAGTTCCTTAAAAATTATTTCTTTTACTTCTAATTTTAGGTCTAAACAGAAATACTCTGTATGCTAATATAGGGTGTTCATTCCTGAGTACCCAAAAACATAAGCCAAAGAATCTAAGAAAAATAAAACAAATATTCTGTTTTTTATAAACTCAGTAGAAAGTATTTTAATGATTTTCAGAACTAAGCAAAACATTTCACGCTATTCATTGCCTTTTCTAATTTCCTAGTGTAATCAAAGGTGATTCATCTAACCTCAGAATCTAGTATTCAACCTAGCTTAATGTATTAGATCACATCTTCACCAATTATTCACAGCCACGGAGATCAATAGCACAGCACTGGTGTCTAATCCAGAGGGCACTAAAATATCCCCTTACAGTCTATCTGAAGGATTACATCCAAGTTTCAATGGAGATCAATACAAAGGTAAAAGGAACGTTCTAAGCCAACAGAAGCTGCAAATAAAACACTGAATAGCTTTCCACTTTGTGGAAACTATTTCATTTTAATTTTACATTTGCATGTTAAGACATGTTTGTGGCATGTAAAATATCCCTTTCATAACGAGGCATCACTCTCCTTAAGGGCCTCATTCTTTCATGACGTTATGGATGTTCACATGTTATACATACAGATCACTGCAGGCAAACATGGAATAACACGAAGCCAACTCGATCTAGAGTGGGAAAGGATAAGTAGACATACTGAACTAAATAGCCAACTAACTCAAAGCACTACAGTAAAGAGAGTTGTATGTTAAGTGAACACATTCAAGAATTGACACCTTCCATAAGGTACAGAGTTTTCTTCAGAGTTATAAAATACCAGTTGATTATTTTTTCTGCTCATTTACCAGTTGTGTGATTCTCTATTTTTAATACAAAGATAAAGCAGATGAGTGACCTCAAAAATCTGCTGTCAGTTTTCTTTACTTTGTCCTTTCCAAAGGGGTAAACATTTCAAATTAAGCTATTAGAAAGAATACTATATGTACTAACACTTGCCTGTCCTTGTTTAGCATGTCAAGATATGAAAATGGGACAGTGTTTAAAAGTTTTCTCAGTATTTGTTTCCTGGAGAACAGACTACATTTTCCTACAATGACCTTCCCCCAAATCACATTTTTACCTAAAGAAAAATAAAATGCAAAAGGAAAAGAGCAATTCCCTCAAACTAGACAAAGATCTACTTGACAAGAAAGTCACATTAGTAATCTTTGGGGAAAAAAGGAACTTCTACCTAAAGGGTCTATTCATATCCTCCTACCTATGGTGCTTAGCTCAGTTTTAGAGATCTCGCTTTATTGCTATCTGGAAACTTTGCCACTTCCATTTCTAGCTAGAATCACTTTTAGCTCTATAAGTTTATTCGATGTCACAGAACTATTTGATTAGGTTAAAAATAGGAGTGGTACTTGTATCCTTTCCGTAAATTTGTTCAACATCTTCCTTTGAAAGAAAACACCATTCAAAAAATCCTTTGTCCTTAGTCCCACATCTACAACTTCCCTTCAAGTTCCCCTCCACCCTCCAATGCCACAACTCCCTGCTCACCTCACATCTCTGTAAGAAACCATCACTTTTCTGGTTCCACAGTTACCGTCCATCTTTCGTAACATCTCCTACTTAACCTTCACTGCTAAAGCTTCTTTATTTGGTTTTTGTTACTTATTCCACCACTCCTTTTACTACCACGTTGTCATGTTCATACACTTGCTTGATACTTTTTCTCCCCCATGTCTTGCATGCAAGAGAATCCTTATGGATAAGATCTCACTCAAAGAAGCTTCCTGTCACCACATTCCAGCACTGTTCAGAAGAGAGCCTACTATAGGCACATTCAGTGTTGTGGTTTAAGGTTTGGGGAAGGGGAGGGACAGGTGGAGCGGCTATTCCATTCCCCTTCCTGCCACACTTTATAAAAGGACACAGGAACTTCTGCTTGCCCCCTCCTCGCTGGGATTGCTGATGGCTCCGGACGGTCTGTGGCTGCTACAACTCCACGTGGCTCGGGAGAAATCCAGTGGCATCCGAGGATCGGTGTTGTATATATTTGTATATATACCTTCCCTTGTTACCTCTGTATATTTCCCTTCCTCTGATATCCCTTTTGTTACTCCCTGTTAAGAGTTGTGATCTTAATTTTCCAACTTTGTGTGAGGCCTTTCTTCCTCCCCTGGGAGGGAAGAGGGGAGGGGGAAAAGGGGTGAAACTAATTCTGCTCCAGGGGGGTTGCTCTGAGCCCTAAACGGAGACATTCAGTCATAATAATTTTTAAAAGTGTAAAGTCTTCCACAACACCAATGCATGTGATTACAAAAAAGCAGCAAAAACATATTGCGCATGCACAACAGCAGCAAATTCAGAGGCAGCTTTAGGGAGAGCCTTATGACACAAACCTAATTCTGCATCCTGCCATGTGATTGACATCATACCCAGGTCACCAGCTATAAAAATGCAATTAAATTTGAACCAAATTCTAGGATGGCCTTTCCCTGAAGTCAAGAACAAAAGTTTGTGCAGTACACGAGTGAAGCTGGATGATTTCTATGTGCTAAGACAATGACAGTAACAAGTCACATCTCATTGCTTTTCTCTATCATAGAAAAAAAGCACTATTATAAGTCTCAACTTTTTTATATCCTGGTTCTCTCTTGCCTTCAGATCCACTGCAGAATCTTTCCAAGAACAAAGAATTGTAATTGATGTTAGAAATGTCAATTATCACCTTCAAACAAGGTTTCCCAAGTCAAGTATTAAAAGTTTCTTCCTCAGATTTTATTGTGTTTTTCTAAATTAATTTTGATGCGTGGAAAGAACCCAGTCATTCTGTTGCAGTGGACATGTCTAATTTCAGTGCAATGGTGACAAGTGGATTAGTCTTACCAGTAATCATTACTTTCAAAGCCAAAAATGTGACAAACTTATTTTGTATGCTTGCTGTAAGTCACTGCCCAGAGTGACAAGCTCAGAAACACAGTATGGCACCCTGCAAGTCTGAGTTCCTGTTTGCAGCTAGGCAAACAAGCTTTAAGAGAGGATAAACAGCATATGGTATGGACTTCTGAAGAATTAATGCATGTTTTAGTACATCTTTTTCTTTATTCAGCAAGCTACAATTAGTTTTGAAATCTGCTTCAAGCTATTGATGTAATCAGCCAGGCGTCGGAGACTGAGCTGTTGGAGAGCAGTGTAGAAGAGAGGGACCTGGGGGTTCTGGTGGACAGCAGGATGAGCATGAGCCAGAAATGTGTCTTTGTGGCCAAGAAGGCCAATGGCATCCTGGGGTGTATTGNGGGGATTGGACTAGATGATCTTTCGAGGTCCCTTCCAATCACTAACATTCTGTGATTCTGTGATTACAGATTGATGGTGACTCCATAATTAGGGATGGATGGTCACTAAAGCAAGCTCAATTTGAACACCAACAGGCAAGCAACAAGAAGAACATGCAACTTGGCAGATGTCCAGACCTGCTGCATGAGTTTTCCTAGAAATCACCTTTCCTGTGCTCCAGATTTTTACAAGCCTTTGAACCCATCCATATCCTGCATTTTTTTTAGCAGAGTAACAACCACCACTCCAGTCAGGAGCTACATGAACATGGAAAGCATGACACCGATTCTGAGCTAGAAAACACTGCTGAGATATCACCTTAGGCTTGATATTGCACTAATTAACTGCATATAAATTACATCTGGTTGGCTTGAAACATGTGCAGAAGAATATTTATCTCCAGTTTCAAACACTGAGAAGACAATAGCTCTATTACTCCCCAATGTCAAACGGTTTAAGAAAATACCATGTTCTTATGACCTTTAGCACAAGAGTTTACCACAAAGTTCTTTCAACAAATCCCACTAAGATAAATAAACACCCATGTTCCTAAATTTAGAACAGAAACAAAAGAATTTACAAGAATTTTAGGGGGAGGAAATTGTGTCACATACCCATTTTGCAAATCAAAGAGCACTGCTGAGTTTTATTCAGAAAACATTAAAGGTTTCCTTTAAAGTCATGATAAATTAAAATGCAACACAGTGTTAGCTTTGGAAACATAGCAGAAGTTCTAAAGATTCCTGAGCTTTTGACAGAGCTGTTCTATCATTCCATAATTTTTTTTTACAGATGTAATCTTTTCCTGATTTATATGGGATGAAATGAATAAAGTTCAGAGTCTGTCTTAAAAGGCAGAGAAAGTCCCATTATAGCCAAGAGTTTTCAGGCTGATTTTACTCCTCATGTATATTCAGGAATAAAGTTCAAGAGTCCAGTTTAGTAAGTAAGAACACCAACTGTAGGTCTGACATCCAAAGGCTTTTCATCTCTTTGCCTTTCATTCTTCCTTCTGAGTGTTTGGAATTGGGAGGGGTGCAGGATTTCTCTGTTTGAGGTTTCACTGAAACAGAGCATATGAAACAGGCTCCCATATTGATGAAATCACATTTCCCCACTCCTGATAAATCCTGTTTCATCAGAAAGCTCCTGATCAGCTCTTTCAGTAGCTCCATTCTGTGGGACATCTGCCCCCACACTTTTCCTAGTACAGAAGAACTAACATGATGATGTGCAACAACTGAGAGATTCTGAAGGATTTACAAGACTAGGACCCTCAAACCACGCAATTTGAAAAAGACTAGTTATAACTCACAACAGCTTCAACATGAGCATCACCTAAGTGACAAAGGGCTAGTCCACAAGAAAAGGGCCTTCAGCAGACTTTGTCTCTTAGCCCAGTCTCACAGAGTGGACAATTTTCAACATTATGACGTTTTGTGCTGAAGTTCACCTCCTGAACTTGTTTCATCTGAACTGTCTGACCTGCAAATGTGTTAGTTTTGATTTTTTCACTAGCTGCATCAACTATCTTGTGGGACTGATAAGCTCCCAACAAGAACAAAAAAAATTTCAGAATGCTTTCTGTTTTACATACAAGTAAGCAGAAAACCAAATCCTTTCTATATGTTTTTTAAAAAGCAGATAATGGATATTTTCTCTTAGCTTTCAAATAAAAGAGGATTTGATGTAAAAAAAAGATTAAAAGTACCCAGAAAGTGCCAACAAAAAATGATGCTTAGGAAAATTTACAAAGTCTTAAAATACAGTATTATTCTGGCTTTCTGTTTTAGAGCTAAATATAGACTTCAAAGGGTCAAAGAGTCAATTTGACATATCCTACATAATTCCACTGAATTGTAGTACTGTGCCATTTTACAGCAGCCAAGGATACAGAAAAGAGAATTTCCCAATGTGGGAAGTTCAGCAATCTCTCCTTAACATTGAGCCCATTCCCCAGTCTGTTTCATTTATGCAATGCATTATATAGTGCACCTTTGCTTAAAATGCATTATCAGCAAAGTTGTAAAAGCCATAGTTCTGAAAAGATCTGAGGGGAGAAGAGAGAAATCCTTTCTACTTTGAAGCAAAACATTTTCACCTAAGATGAAGACAAAAAAGAATCTCTTTCAGGTGTTCCCAAAAAGGGACCAGCTCCTCTGACAGACTGCAGCTGGCTGCCTTGAGCACAAAAACATGCAAGGGAAGAGATCCTGAAGCTCTCAGGAGTCGTACAGCAAGTGTTAAATGACTGAAAGTGTAACTGTCAAACCTGAGGGTAAGGTATTTTTCAGCTTGCATAACACAAGGAAAAAAAACCCCTCAAACTCTGCTAACTAGTGAAAATAAGGTAAAAATGAAACATCACACCCAGAAAAGACAAAGAAAAATGTATTCTAGACTTGCAGTTACTATCAAGCTAAGTACAACAAAATACTTCATAATACATGATCCTGCTCTAGTTAATTTTGTCATAAAATCTTGATTGTTATGGGGTCATACTTCATATTTGTCAGGTTTTTACCTTATGTCTAATAAGCCAAAACTTCCTCATGTGAAGCAATTGGCCCTGCTGAAGTGTACAGGATTACAGACAACAGTAAAACTTACTGGATACGGCTGCATTCAACAGCTCCAACTATTTTGTTATTTCTAGTTATCAGAAGTTTGTTGATAGCCTGATAAAAATATATTGTCATGTTGATTAAATACCTTAACAGACCAGCTGACTTCAAAATAATTCCTTTTGTTATTTTCTTGTAGAGATACCCTGTTTATGGCTATGACCACAGAAAGACCAGCCTTATTCTACTGTCCAGATACTCATCAAAATCGCTGCTTGTGTAACCCACAGAGAGCATTAGGTCATGTCTGCATTCAGGATGAGGGTAACTTTCTGCAAAGCCCCTACAGGCCTTGGCTTCCTAGTCTGGTTTTGTGTCACCACCTCCTTTAGCCCCTCCCCTTGAAAACAGCTGCTGACACATTGCATTTGATTTCTCGCAAACCATACCTATTCAGCTTCCGGGATTAAGACGGCCCTTCAGTTTTTCTCTGAAGTAATTTATTCAATTAATCAAGCTGATTTTAAAACATTTGATGACTTTATTTTAAAGCAATAATTTGCCTTAGACTACTATTTCGTAACTACTTGTCTGTCTTTATTAGAGTTAGACCTGATTTTTCCCCACGGTTCCCAACCAGTACACCTTTAGTACTGCTGAAATGTCCACAGCTCACTGGAGTTTTTCTCAGTGACAAGATTCTCCCACCAGCGATAGGGCACTACTCCTGGACAGCACTGAAAACTAGACAGGTACAAACACGCTTCCTTCACATCATGAAAGCCCATTTCCCTTACTATTCCTTTCGGTGGCATTCCAGACCTACCACGGTACTCACCACATAACCTTTTTACATGGCTAAGTACAAAAATCCATTGAAAGTTAAACCGAGTTTTTGTAACCCAAAATAAAAACCAGATCAAAAGTTATGCTCATGATTTTCTTTCCCAACATCTCCTAAATTGGGGTTCCGGTGGGCACTTCCAAACTTTTCTACAATTTCTGAAGCATATCTAAATGTAGCACCTATATCAAAGATCTTTGTGACAGACTTAAGAGACCCTCAGAGAAAACTGCTTTATTGTGAACCATTCTGTGTACAACACCTTCTGATTTAAGAGGAAACAAAGACACAGCAAGTGTCTTTACAGCAATTCTTCTCTGCAGCAGGTTTAGTGTCTAAGCAGAGACAGCCCTCCCAGCTCTTCACTTTCCCCTTTAGATTCTAACATTGATTTTATTTTTTCCATTAATAAACAGAAGGCGATTTTTATGCAAATCAAAGGCCTGAAGGGGTCTTTTAATCACCAATACTTCTGTCTGTAGAACAGGTATAAAGAGAGCAATATATGCCCCTAAATGTATTATCAAGGTATCATGCTGGGCAATGAATCCTTCTCTGATTTTGCCTCTCAAACACTACAGTGAAGAGTATTCCCATCAAGTTCAACTTTATCACCAAGTAAAGTTGTCCTATTCCTTCCAATAATGAACTCTGGATCCCTGATGAGTAACTTGCATTTAACTGCAACATTCTGGGCTACTTATATTAACTGCAACAGCCTGAACAGCTTGAACCTCAATAAAATGTGNCTTGAAATTATTGCAGGAAGCCAGAGGATTTATCTCATTAAGTACATTTAAGACAACAACATGAAAATCTAACGGCAGAAGGACACAACCCCCAAACTACTGTGTTGTGTGGGCNGTGCAGTAAATGAATGAACTAAATTAACCTCATTAATCCTAAAACCAAGAGAATAATTTGATGTCCACACAGCAGCTTGTGCACAGCCTCCAACATAAACATGCCCCTGTAGGAAATCACCCCCAAAAATGTGCTGCAGCCCCACTGTCAGTGCTGTCACTGTTGGGAAAAGAGCTGCACAATTACTGAGAAATGTCACCNTAAGGCTTTTCTAAAATAGGACTGGACACTTGAGGAAAATAAAACTCCCCTCAGATCAAAAAAGCTAGGAGCTAACTCTGTTTACTTTCAGTGGCAATCCAGACATACCACGGTACCCACAGCTTTACCTATTTCTATGACAAGCTACAGAAGTCCATTGAGTATTACACAGTGTAGCCAAGTAATCAGTATTAGGTACTTATG
>VYZX01026758.1:0-38228 GCA_013401335.1 Brachypteracias leptosomus
AACCTAAATTATTCTATGATTAACAAAACAAATACAAAATGGTTTTTAAATAGGACACATTCACATTCTGGATTGAGGTGGCACTTAAGAAAGTGAGGTATCAATAAATCACCAAAATAAGCATGATTGCCCTGTCTGATACCAAAGAATGAGGAGTTAATCCTCTTTTAAGATGAAAGCAAATTCTCTTTGGTTAATGGGCAGAGGAAGAACAGAGAGGCAGTAATGACCCTGTCTGCAGAATTAGTGATGCTGCTTTGGGAAGACTTCCTGTGCTTCGAAAGCACAGTGAAGAAGTGAAGAAAATTCAAATTCAAACAAGAGCTGCGTAAATGGTTTAAAATCTGCAAAAGCAAGCTTTTAAATGAGAAACTAGGGATGCTTGATACATTTTCAATCACCAGCTCAAGGCTCATTAGTTGAGTAGGCAGACGTTCATTTTGACATCCCAAGGCTGAACAATCAGAGCCTGGTTTCTTCCACTGTGGAAGTTAGGTGGAGCCTGAGCAGGAATAGCAAGACAGCTCTGGGGTTTGGGCACGCTGCTACTCCTGCTTCTGGGTGACAGGAGGAATGGGGATAATGACTGCTGCTCTGAAAAGGGCCTTTTTCTCACCCCAACAGTATTTGCTATCCCACAAATGATTATTTTTCTCAAGAGGGGCACAAACTTGGTGGTTTTACATGGTCCTAGACATGTAAATGCTGATGTCTGTGATGCTATTGTCTTTTTGGTGACCTTCTCTGTGCTGTCCTCAGAAACTACTGGGGGACTGTGCTGCTAGCTCTCTCCTTCCTTAGGCCAACACCAAACTCAGCATACTTTCATCTTTTATTATTCTTCATCTGTTTGCTCTTCTCTGTCTCTAATCAGTCAAGGAAGAACACACCACTGAGAGAGAGCTTAGCAAGCTGCCTCCAACAGGAACCCTTCCAACTGGCCCCAACAGGAGCTCTCTTCAACAGGAACTCTCTTCAAGCTGATCAGCTCCTTGTTGCTTCTCTCATCTGTTGCTTCTCTCCAACTGGTTCAGTTCCTACTTCTTTCAAGACTGATTGGGTTCCTGGTTAATATATCTCTAGCCTTGCCCACCACCCCAACCATCACCTGGGGGAAGGCAGGGCCTCATACAAGTGGGCCAGGTTCTGTCTCCAGGGCCTGAAACCACTTGGGGAAGAAGACATACTGCTGGGTTGTGACTCGTCCATATGTCAACTCCAACTCGGGGCCCACAGCCCAGGCCCCGGCACTTCAGGGACATTCCTGCAGCTCCAAAGGGGACCAGAGTGGTACATAGGTGTCCCAACACAGAGCTGGAACATGGCCAGGGCGTACCCAGCAGAGAAAGCCTGCAGCATACCCTGAGGAGTGAGCTAGTCCTATGGCATATACTTACTTTTTCCTCCCTTGAGACAAACCTTTAAGAAATTTGTCCTTTGAAACATACCAGGAAGCCCAGACAGATCTAATCTTTCTTCCTGAAACTTACTCTTTGCTTCATTATCTGAGACCATCTCATCATTTTTCTGAATTAAAATAACTGTTTTTACTTCATCTCTTTGCATCCTTCAGATGCAAATATCTCTTGCTAAAGCAAAGTCCTTGACTAGCTAATTAACAACTCCTTGATTCTATGAGTAGGGAAAGCGCTCCCTGTTCCTCCTCTCTTTTTGAGTCTGACTTGGTGAAATATATCTTAAACTTACTTTATATTCTCTAACACTAGGTATATGACAAACATGTCTGATACAAATATCTAACCTTGAAAAATAGGCTCTTGACTGAAAGCAGGCACAGTAGTGATTAATCACTTTGGGCGATGGGACCCCAACAAGCTTCTACTAAGCATGTGTAACAGTCTCCCAATGCACAGTTACATCCAAGGAGGATATAGTGTGATGGTGGACTCAAGAGATTTTGAAATTTCAGTGACTCTGTGAAGGCAGACAATTATCTATTGTTGTGGCACCATAAACCAAGTGGAAAATTCAGAAATAAAGTTATATTATTACATAAACCTTAACTGATATCAGCAAACAGCTTTATAGCATCTTCCCAAGATTTGTGTAGCTGAGACAATTCCAGGCAAGTATAGAAGCAGCTACTCCTCCGCAAAAACTTTGATGTAAACTGTGTACTTTATGTCATGTCTTTTATTCTTGTCCATATGGAGGTGTTCTTCAGAATCAGCAGGCATGCATTCAGTAATGCGTTACTGGAACTATCACGCAGAATAGTGCTTATTGTTAACAGAGTTGCTGTTTTGTTTTATTTTTCACTGGGAGTTTAGTGACATTGTTAAGAGCTTTGTACCATCATCTGTGTGCTGTTTCTGTCTGCACGGTATTGTCATCGGGAAGTTTAGATTATTAAAGGAATATTAAGATTCTGGGTTTTTTCTCCAGATTTTTTTCTAACATCAATGCACAAAATAGATCTTGTCTTAACAAATCATGTACCCTAGCTCATCTGTATTCACCCATGCTGGTTTTGGATAACAAATCACCATCACCTCAGGTTTCTGTGGATCTTTCCTAAGCTGAAGCTTCTTAGCTTATTTCTTTATTGCCTTACCAACTTCTGCAATGTAGGCAGCACAACAGTAGAAATCTTAAAGAAAGTGGAATATTTGTCTTTGTGTTTCACAAAGTACTGAAGTGATTTCTGCATGAACTAGCAGAACTGTGCAGCAAGTTACCTGGAGTCCCCATTTGGTAACAGGGACCACTCCAACTACAGGCAAAGCAGGCAGTGTCAGGGTAGCCAAGCAGCCATGACCCATCTACCCCTTTCGCCTATCCTTAAGTTTTGCAAAACCAACTGCCTGCTGCCACCAGGGAATGGCTGGTGGTGATTTCATGGGAAATGACAATTTCCCATTAGGAAAATGAGTACTCTCCTGTGACAGCAAGCCTTGCTCTTTGCTTCTTGCTGCAAGGGTGACCCTGTGCTCCAGCTTCAGAGGCACCAAGTTCTGAGAGCTGAGAAAGTAGAGGAGATACACAGAAAAATCATACACAGATGAAGTACTGGGGCCTGGGCTGTGGGCCCCCAGTTGGAGTTGACCTATGGATGAGTCACAGCCCAACACTGTGTTTTGTTCCCCAAGTGGTTTCAGGCCCCAGAGGCAGAACCTGGCCCACCCGTGTGAGGCCCTGCCTTCCCCCAGGTGATCATCATTGGGGTGATGAGCAAGGCCAGAAATATATCAATTGGGAACTGCTCAGTTTAAAGAGAGTTCTTGTTGGGGCCAGCTGGAAGACCTTCTTGTTGTGACTGGTTGCAGCTTGCTGAGTTCTCTCTTGGTGGTGTGCCTCCCCCTTGTCTCTTGTGGTGGCTGATTTGAGACAGAGAAGAGCAAAAAGTTGAAGAATACGTAGAAGATAGAGGTATGCTGAGGGGATGTTGCTGAGTTTGGTATTTGCCTAAGGAAGAAGAGAGTTAGCAGCACAACAGATCAACTTTAAACCCATTTGTGCATGTCAACACACAAACAACTTATAAAAGTATGATATAGCTGCCTAATTATTAAACAAGATCTATATTTTTAAAAGCTGAATCTTGTGGAGATATAAAAGATCCATTGCCATTTTGGGTCCTTTTTCTTTTTCTAAAGAGCAGTTTTAATCTGGTGACCTTTTTGTGTAATTGAGTTAAAATGTTTTAAAGCCCCAGAATCTGTTTTTTAAAGTCAATCAAAATTTTGGCATTTCAGTGACCTAATTTTCACCACCATAAAGATCAATACTACCATCTACCTTTGTTTATGGTATTTAATTTCCTCCAGAAGCTGACTTGTGGGTTAAAGAAGATCTCTAGATCTTTCTTATTGAAATCTTGTTAGAGAGTGGAAAACATTTGTTGTGACTGATTATTAGATATTGATTTTGATGTACAAGCCTGGCTTCATTTTTCTCAAATCTTTCACAGAAATAGGTATGGGAGCTTATGAGTCTAATAGCAAGCATAAATTCTGTAGCAAAAAGTTGCCTAAAGTTATTGAGTTTTTTGATTACATAATTCTGAGAGAAGGTTTTCTGAAATAAAATGCTGTCTACTTCTACTTAATTTTCCTTGTTTCCTTCTCTAAGAAAATAGAGAAAACATACTTGTTCTGAAAGGTAGTTCCTTTGAGGCCCATTATTTTCACCCATCTTTCTAAAAAGACAAGATATGAATTTGTTTGTGAGTTGCCAGGTAATCCAATATACAAGGAACCAAATAAATGCAGTTTCATTTGATACATCTTGACATAGCTGAAAGTTAGAATTTTAAAGTCACATTTACCAGAAGTCTTCTGGGACTACAGCCAAGAACAGCTAACAGTTGTATTCTCAAGTGGTCTTCCCTGTCTCCTCCAGGGGAGATGTATTCACATTTCGTAACACTACAGTGTGCCTTGCAGCCCCCTTATTAATGTGATGGAGGTAAGACATATCCTGGACAAAAAGAATCAGAATAAAACAAGGCTTTCAAACTTTCCTATCTTCACACCACAAAGGGATCATTTCACAGCATTTCAACAATACCAGCCAGCAGCCGAAAGATACATACACCAAATCATCATCAGGGCTTTAATGGCTCATAATATTTTAATGTTTTTTAATATATTAGAATATTATAAGGGTAGTATGATATGCCAACGTTGTTCTCAATTAGTACATAAGAAAGATATTCCCTAGAAATTGCTCTTCCCATACTCAGTGGAATTTTCCAGATTCTACCTTACTCTGAGGGGCCTTTGCTACATGTGCTTTTGGTTGAAAGAGGGCTGTAGTATCTGCTCAGAGATCAATAGCTGTGGGACAATAATATCACTCGAACACAAAGGGATTTGATTAGACAAGGGTTGCCTAGCCTATTGTGTAGTTCAAACTGCAACTAGCATCACATAGTTGCAATTTAAAAGATCTTGATTCTATGTTAGGTTTGGATAACCATAGAAAAGCTAGTAAATTTAGACTGCTTATTCATCTCAACTTCCCTCTTGATTGCTGAAGTCTATTTGAAATCATCATCATAATAATATAGTATAATTATAAATATTTTAATTGCAGAAGTCTATTTAAATAATAATAATATTAACAATAACAATACAGTATAATTAAGATTCCTATTAAAATTTGGAGGTTTTCCCAAGGACTAAAGAGTTTTCCTTTTAAAAAGCTCATGATAAAATTGACATGAAGTCCATTATTTCAGAATTCAGAGTACAATGACAGATAATTTCTATATTCCATAAAGTTGTTAAGGTCCTCTGATAGTCTAATTCAAGTTTACTACAATCAAAATTAAGGGGTAGACTGTGTGTAAAATGTTAGATAATGTTTACATAAGTGTGAATATGAATTTCATGTCCAGTACAGCTGAAAAGAATGAGGTGCAGTCTTCAAATTGTAGGAGAATGTGCCTGGGAAGAAAAGTAGATTAAGACACCCTTCACTTGCTGTGATAAACTTATTTTAAAGGAGAACTACACCTGGTGGTACATTATGAAGCACCTTGTGTGAAAACAGACTTTGTAAGTCTTTGATTGCAAAGAGTTTGCCCCATGCTGGGCTCCCTCTTGCTTGCAGCCCTCTCACAGTCAGGAGGAGCTGAAACCAGAGAGCACACTGGGCATGATGGTGAGAGAATCAAGAGTTGCTTGGAGCTTTGTGGCTGCAGAAATTGTCTGGGATTTAGGAAGCGGAGGCTCAGGCTGAGGAAGTCCTGCCTCCTTCAAGGCCATGAACATGTGCACCCCCACATCCACGTGAAGATGCCCAGGGCTGCTGGTAGTTTCTCCAGACCTGGATGGCTGGAGTAATTGCTTTTCTTAAGAACAACCAGCACGTACTTGCTGGGTCAAAGGACACTCTATAGTCTAGCCACTCAGGTGGTGTGTGTGAACTCAAGATCCAAGCCCATAATGCTAAATATTTAATATCCACCATAATATTTTGACACTAATTCAAGTCCTTGTTGCCAGGCTCAGCAGAAAGGCTGTGCACTAAATGGACATGGAAAAGTTTCCTCTCCTGTCTACAGATGGTCTAACCAGTTCAAGGGCAAAGAACTTTGATGAAGTTGAAAGTTTATGCTGCCTTTGTGCCTACTCTGGGTATTTTGCAGATAAATAAAGAGTTCAGAATCCAGCTGCTGTCAACAGATTTTTCTGAATACTAAATCTATGGTGCTACACTTGGAAAAGTGCATTTACCATAGACAAAACTGTGTTTCTGAAAAACATTTATTAAAAAAGACCAACTGCAGCTTTCATCAGGCTTGACAAGATTTCATATTTAGCTTTTCATCTTTACCAAGTGCATTAATAGCTTTTAAGACTAAATGACATGGGTGCTAGATATCCCAGCAGTGCATTAGAGATGGAGAAAACAGAATTTTATGGCTTTGCGTACGTGCTTGGTGATCAGGAGGAAAAGCACTGTGAATAGGACTGTTTGAAAAATCAGGAGTTTCCCCCCAGTCCAAACAGATTCATAGAGAAGTTTATTATTAAGCAGCTGAAATTAAAATTAAATTTGCATTGCCCAGCTGATATTTTCTACTATATCCTAAATATTTGAGTGACTGAGTGTTCCTGAAAATATCTTCAAATCCAAAGAACTCAAGAAATAAATTCTCAGGCTGTATTATTTAGTATGCATTTGTCCTACCACTTTCATCCGTTCACCTTTTTCCCTAAATGGATTTTTGCTTGCCTGATCAGACATCAGAAGCATACCGTATGGGCAAATATCCAGTAGTGAGCTGAAAAAGTGAACAATCTGAGTAACTCAAGCTCTGAAAAATCATTTATTTTCACTAGCTTATGAACATTTGCAAGCAGCAAAACTTGAATGATTAGATCCAAACCCCTCAAAAGCCCAAAACACTGACAACACATCAAATCAGTAAAGCAAATGGAAAAAAAATACAATCTTTCCTAAAACCTTTTCAAAATGTGACCACTATTCAAAGCTGATTAATGTTTTAGTTAGGTGAATTTACCTAATTCTAAGCAGCCTCTCATGTCTTTTTGCTGTGGCTGTAAGATATGTTGTGGCTGGTTACCTGACGCAACTAAGAGAAATAAAAATAGCTTCAAGTAAAATAATTTTTCTCATCTGAGACTCACATGAGTTCTAGCTGTTCTCTCTTTCACTCAAATTAAGATAGTAATTTTGATACATGTGGCATTTTTCATTCAGATGCAAGAGACTTGTTTATTGAGTTGCCCTAGGTGCAACATCTTTGCTTTAAAGCAAATAAGCCACTTTCTGTAACAAGATTTAAGGCTGGGTTTATTGGGGGTTTTTTGTGTGTGTTACTCTTCCAGGCCCTGCACCAACCTGACTATTGGTACAGAGCAGTAAGAGTGAGTCACTTGCTGCAGAGACTGAGTACATGGGAATGTTCCTGCCATTCAGTTTAGGGTCAAGAAGCAGAAATTCTGGGCAGAACAATGTTTCTCTGTATACAGAGGATGAGGGACATCTGGGAGTTGGGCAGCAGAATTGATCTTCCAAGCTGAGTACAAGAAGGTTGTTTCTGGGAGGATGAGCAAGGTATGCGGGGTAAGATAGCTTCCAGGGAAGGAGGCAGTTGCTTTCTGAAACAGCTTGCGTCTCAGGTGAGGTGTAGTGAATTATTTTAACAGTTTGGTGATTGAACCAGACTAGATTGCCTCAAGCATAGTCTTTAAGTGCTAATCAACAGCCATTTCATCATAGACTCATCATTGCATGGTTTGGGTTGGAAGGGACCTCAAAGATCATCTAGTTCCAACCCCCTGCCGTGGCAGGGACACCTTTCACTAGACCAGGTTGATCAAGACCCCATTCAACCTGGCCTTGAACACCTCCAGGGATGGAGCATCCACAACCCCCCTGGGCAACCTGTTCCAGTGTCTCACCACCCTAAGGGTAAAGAATTTCCTTCTAACTTCCAATCTAAATCTACCCTCTTCCAGTTTGAACCCATTACCCCTCATCCCATCCCTAAAGGCCTTTGAGAAAAGTCCCTCTCCAGCCTTCTTGTAGGCCCCCTTCAGATATATTTGGTTTCAGGTACTTCAAATCAAGCACACTGCCTCTTCAGAGAGGTAGGACTTCTCATGGCTTGAGACTAAGCTCTGCTTTTGTCCACTCTGTATTGGGATAAGGAAAATTTACATCTGATTTTGACAGTGAGCTCTTCCTAAAGGATACACATAAAGATTACCATGTCTTCATCAGTGTGCTCACAGCAGATAAAGGAATATGTTCTCCTCTGTGGCAGATTGGTCTCAAACAGGGGTAAAAGGAGTTTGGTGGACAGTCCCTGTAGGGCACACATTCAACTTTGCAGTGACATAATCATTAGCCTCAGCCCACCAGTCATACCTGGTGAGTTGTTCGGGAAGAGAACACAAAGGTATTTGCTGAACAGAACTAAAAGTCCTTTATGCTGTAAGAGGCTAAAGTGACCACTAAGGCTGTACTTGCATTTTCTAAACACCACCTCCCTGTCAACCAGGTACAATGTGTCCTTCCTTTGTGCTCAATAACATTCTGAATGGCAACTTTTGAGAGGACAGCCACTTTAGGGAAGCTTTGCAGATGTGTTTTCTTCCTTGAGTCTTGCTAAAATAGATTAGGGATGCTCTCACATATGATCAACTCCTTAAAATACAGGCCAAGGCAGCAGAAACTATTATTAAATTAACCTCATTCCACTCTGTGTAGCTCTTCATTCTGACCAGTTGAGTACATTTTATTTCTATTATATTAGAGTACACTGTAAAGAGTTATGTTAGGGTGATTTCATTTTTTCAACAAACCTACTCACCATCTGCATTTGGCAAAACTCGTCAACATCTGTCTTTGTTGCTTAGCAATAAATACTGGCTCTGACTCCAGTCACAAAGAGTGTTCATTACTTTGTCATTCAGACATTTTATACAGCCTTTATGGGCTCAGAAATCATTTATTTACACTGGCCTTCTTTGAAGAGAGGGGGAAGAGCTGAAAAACAAATGTGTAGAATGAGAGGAAAGGCACACAGATCTTGAAAGGTGTGGACACAAATAGCAAAGAAACAGTAGTAGATCCACAAGCTTAATAAAGAGGAGAAAATACCTAAAAGAAATCAATGCAATACTATCACTATAAAATATTAAAGTGGTTGTAGAGCTTGCTAGACATCAACAATCTTGAACACTTTATTAAAGTGTATGTTTTGTAATTGAATCAGTGATCACATTCCAACAATATGTGCTAATCAACAAGAATATCTGATATAAGAATGTCCTTTGTGCTTATATTCTTTGTCTGTATGTAATCAGAAGGTATTCTAATTTGAAAAAATAACGAAAAAAATTACATTCCTGTAGAGTTCTCTGGTAATTGCCTTGTTGGTCATAACTTCAGAATTATTTGAATTTGGGAATAAGTTTTCTAGTTAGTATTAGCTAAGAATTGAACTGTGTTGGAACCTTTTATTTATAGAAATTTAGTAGAAGAAATGCTTAAAGCTGCACAATTATGATTACTTTGCTCATTTAGCAGTCACTATGGCCGGTACTCTTTAGATTCTAAGATATTAACCTTTGTCACTTAGACTGGAAAAAAGGTGGACTAGGAGGCTCCAAAAAAGCAGAATTAGAATTGAAAATGAAATGGGTCAGTTGTTACAGAGCATGTTACGTTTTATAGATGAACCAGCTAACAAATGAATATGACAATGAGTCATCTGGAGTCACAAAACAGCATACTGTTGGAATGTCAGATGATTTATAAAACACTAGTTTTTGCTTTTATTTGTGGACACATTATGCAAAATCAGTTGGTCATTTTACACGGGTAACAGCAAAAATGCAGAAAAATCCATAATATGTGATAACAAATCTGTCATGGACAGAGTGTCCACTGTAAAACATACAAACACTTGGCATATTGTTTAGGGAACGGCAAAGAAAACTATCCAAAGCTGCACTTCATTCAGGCATTGAATTTGGGACTCAAAATATCTTTTTGCTTCAAATGTGATGGCTTTGATTCTGATCTTCTGATAGAATTTTCACTTTCAGTCTTAAGTGAAATAATAATAAAAGTAGTCAAGAACTATGAACTGGGCATTTAGATTTAGGCTACTGGTGATCTACAGTGACCTTGACGGATACTCCAGACTCGTATAAGAAAGATTGTGCCTAAACAGCTGATCAGGCATGTTTAAAGACCACAGCTGCTGTGCAACCTTCAAGAACAGAATGGGAGATTGGAAAGTGAACATTGTTACACAAGTCACAGTCTTTCAAAATGTGCAGCAAGCAGAGAAGGAAAAGTGGCTTTTCCATGTCAGCCTTAAGTTAAGATATAATTCAAGTTCCCCACTTGGAAGGGACAAAGCTGCCATGTCAGTGCAATACTGTCCTCAATTGCTTTGGGAGGTGCAAGATCATCTTGTCCAGACATGAGCACAGAAATCTTGATTTTGAGCCTCAAATGTCTGCACCTGCCCACCAGGATTTGCTTTGGGAATCTGCAAGGCAGCAATGCATTGTGTTGCATGGCCATGCTCAGTCTGCTGAAATGCTGTGGAACAGGGAACCTTTATAGCTGTCTGAATAAATGTTCAGTTCAAACATGCGCAGCCATTAACTGCTACAAACTTGAAAGTCTGACCCTCAGCCCTTTTGGAAATGTCTCCTATTAAATAAGCTCCAATGCTGGAACAGAAAGTGAAACATAAAGGGAACTGTGCTGAAACAACAAGAGAAAACATTTTGCTTCAATATGAAGGAGAGAAATGTAGAAGTAACTGAACAGAAGGGGGAAAAACTGTAATCAAAAAGTCACATTCAGACAAAAATATTATTTGAAAGATGACAGATGACACTCTGAGGAGTCAGAGGCTGGGAATAACAAGAAACCTAAGGCTCCTCTTTTGGCAAGGCTGATATTCTTCAATATCCAAGCTTTCCCAAGGAAAATGCTGACTTTTCTAAAAATGTGATCAATGTAGAAGGAACTCTATATTCTCAGTGAATGATGGGTTAGACTCTGTACTCCTGACAAATCCAAGATCAAGCTGAATGACCAATTGTTCTGATACAGGCTTGGAACAGGTCCATCTCTGCAGCACTGATTATATTGACATTTCCCTTTCCTTTTCTGCTCCCTCCCCCCCACCCTCTCTCCAGGATGTGTTTTTCTCTTTGCCTATTTCTAGTTACTTTTTCAGTATTTTTCTGTGGTAAAGCAAGACTCAAGAAGAAAAATTAAACACAGTTTTGAGCAAGAAATAAACTCCGTGTCAAATTCTGAATCCTGCATCTCTTAGCTCTAAAATAATGTAGAAAAAACCTACCAATTCAGTCTAAGTGGGCCAGGAACTTTTTTGGTTTGTTCAATTGCCTAAGAATGGTCAGATTGGATAACCTAATGGCCCTCTCTGGATTTCAAGGCTGGAAATAATATTAATGAATTGATATTGGGACACCAGGTTGTGGTGACAGAGCTAGCACAATCCCTTTTCAGCCACTTTGATATCATGTGGGTCTAAGAGGTGGTCAGGGGGTCAGTGGTGTAATTTGATGCTCATTTTTCCCTGATTCTCTGGGAAACACCAGCTGCAGTGGGCCCTCTTCCTCATTGAGGCTCTTTGGTGCAAACCTATGGCACTAGGGAGCAGGTTGGGTCCTGATGTCCTCTCTTTTGGCCACAAACTTGCCATCAGCAGGCCCACAGTTGAGCTCCCTGAGCAGGACCCAATACCTTAGGATAATAGGGTGCTGTAGGATATTCAAGTACCATCAAGAAAAGCACACAAGAGGCATCTTTACATGCAAGTTACGCCAGAGAACTGTGCCTATAGCTTTTTTATCTTTCTAAACCACAAAGTATTCAGCAAATATTTGCAGCATCCAGTGGAATAAGTCTGTGAAATCAGGAGACCGTATACTGCCTTTAGTAATAGCACCAACTCAGGCACTACAAAGATAAAGTAAAAGAGACTATTGGGAAAATACAGTTGATTAGCTGCCATTTCTTGAGTATTTTTTTTTTCCTGAAGTATGTAAATCCAGAATTTTTACAATAGTTCACATTGATACACAATGGTCAGGTGAAACAACAGAGCTGCAGAAAAAACATTTTGCCCCAGCTGAAGGTGAAGCTCCAAATTCAACAGTTTATTTCCTCCTTGAGGGATACTTTTTCCATACTTCTATCAACAAAATGGATCAATGACTCACTGCTTGCCAGTACAACTCACACTACGTTTGCTCATTTCCCTAGAACTGAGACACTCAGAATAAAAATAAATGTCTGTTCTCATGACTTCCTGTCCTGCTCTCTAAAAAGAAATATTTCAGGGATTTAATTTCTCATTCTTGGCTTTCCCAGTCTCTCTCTGTTTATTGATGGGAGTGTCCTGTGACAGGAAATGGCTCTGTCATGTAAACTACAATGTGTTAAGGTCTTCTTCCAGCTGAAAATAAGTACTAGAGCTATCTTCTTCTTCTTTTTTTTTTTTTTTCTTCTGTTGTTTAGTATTAAATTTCAAATGTCAAACATAATATAGAGCTTAGATAAACTCAACCTTTTATGCAACTTAAATTCAACAAACTGCTTCCAACGGCCTGCTTGCAAAGGTACTTGAAACCCTTTTGAGTATTTGCCATGTGGTTCATCATGTGTCCATGCTTCAGAAAGAACTGGTATGTGATGCATCTACTGATGTCTTTTAGAGATTAATATTTGCATTACGGAAGCACTTGGTTGACAGTCAATAGTGAGGCCACACTAGGATCAGTGTATGTATTCATTGCCTTAGGTCTTCAGAAGGGAAATACCTTTGAATTAATCGTTCACTGTCCCAAAACCTTAGTGGGTTAATGGAAAATGCTGTACATCATTAGTGTTGTTAACAGTGAAGTTAAACTCCAAAATGTATAATGGATATAAATGTACATTGCACCACTGTTAATCACCACAACATTCAACACCATGTATTCAGATTCCAATAGTGCATATTCATCTTGTATATGAAAAATATCATCTAGCTTCTTCTAATAAAGTTATGAGATATGCTAACAAAGCATTTATTGTGTAAAATATGTAATTAGATAACCCCTGATAGTGAATGGTTTAGGAAAAAGACTCAGAACTAAGAAAGTCCTAGATTCTGATTTCAGCAGCATCTAATCTTATTTGGACATAGTTGTTACTTGACCTCTCTTCTCTGTACATTTGTCAGTAACTGGAAAGCCTATTAAAAGTAGGGCTTTTGAGAACTGTTTGTTCAACTTGAAGATAAAAACTACTGGTTAAGCACGTCCAATATGATGCTGTGAAAACAGTCTCTCTCTTCTTTCTGGCAGTTCCTTAGTCATCAGAAGTAAAGCTTTGAAAAAAATAATGCATGATACCAATGCCTTTAAAAAAAAAAATCCCTATTAATAATTGCAGCTTTAATGAATGGCATGCTGAACATTTCAAACCCAAACTCAGTGGAGCAGCACTAACAGTTTACTCCTCCCACCATCACCATTAGCAGGTCAAGGTTGTGGAGATGGAGAAAGGTTCAATTTTTGGAAGTGAGTGGGAGTGGAGGTTCTGACAACATGGTCCTGCATACCTGGTACTCTCAAGTCTTTGTTGAGAGTGCAATCAAGGAAGAGGACGTGTTTTGGAAGATGGCTGTGACAGTGATGAAAATCAAAAGAAACACCTAAGGGAGAAGGGAAGGCCAATGTGACAGACAAAGTGGGATGCCTTTGCCAGTTTCAACAACATCTGCCACAGCCAATGAGCATCAGCTGGCCAATATGACAGAAACTTCTACAGCAGCATCTTGGTTCAAGCCATTCATTACCAGTAAACTGCTGGGGTTGGCTTTGTAAAGAACATGTTGAGCATGTCAATTTTGACATTATTTTACTGAAAGACTTCCTTTTAACTTCTGATCTACTGTGGTTGAGCTCTGTGAATTTCTAATGTGTCTAGATTTGCCCCTCCCCATGTTGGCAGGCCTCCCAGTGTGCCTCCAAATCAACTCCTTGTATCCTTGCCTTTCATCTGCCCAGCCCTTATTTTTAGAACTGCTTATTCACCTTTGCATGTCAAATGTCCATATCTTTTATTCAACTTTTTCTTACAGTTCACTTCTGCTGAAAGCCTATGAATCTGACAAAGACAGGAGACTGTCATCCATTTTTTACTACTAATTTTTACTTTGGTGTGACTTTGGTGTGACTTTGATAATACTACATGTAAACTGCAAAAATCAAAATGGAAATAAATTTTAAAAATTGATTTGCTAAATCATAACGAGCACATTTTGATTTACAAGATCAGGCAAGTGATCTGAAGCTATATTACAGTTTCTAGCCAATGTTAGGCAAATTGCTTAACGGATCACTTCTAGGAACATACAAATTGTATTGCATTAATGGAGGATTTTCACCTTCTTGACTTCGTCAATAAGCTGATACAGAGACAAGTATGTCTCAGTCTGAAGATAATCAAATGTGTGGTGGGGTGAAATTCACTTACCTCCTGCTATGCTATACCTAGCGATTCAGAATTAAAATGCATGTCTGCATAGTTCCTTTGCAGATAAGAATGTTTTCTTTCCTTGAATGCTAAAATGGCTCCATGGCATGAGGTAGAAAATTTGTGGTTCAAAAGATCTCGAGAAAATAATTGACTCACTGAATAATTTATTGAATTTACTGAAAATATTGACCTAGATTTAGTGTTTCCACATTCAGAACACAGAAAATGAGTTAAATTTGTATGTTGAATTAGCCTAGAGTGAGACTGTTGTAGCATGATTAATTTACAAGTATGAGTTGTTACTCAAGAAAAGCCATTTAGGTATTAAATGCTCTACTTGAGTTATGCTGACATTTTCTTCATACTAAATTGATACCTGTGGTCTGATCTTGCCAACCATTATTGAAGACAAAAGCTTTGAAAAAAGAAATCAGGAGTGATTAACAGGCTTGAGGTTAGGTAAGGATTGCAATTCTGTATCTTCTGACTCTTTTTCTCCATCAGTTTTGAACAGATCTGATACCAGGTCCCAGCAGCCTAGTATCTTGTCTTAACCGCTTCTTCTGTATTCAAATTGAAGAAGCCATTAGAGAGTCTGGTGCACTGAAGTTTAAAGTACCTTAATTGAGTGCTAACCTACTTCTCAGAGGAGTGGCTGCTAGACCTGTTTATGTTTTTTACAAAAAAAACCCCAATAGTAGAGAAAGTCCAGAATGAAAAATTGTATTGGATGTTCAGCAAGAAAAGCAAGAGCTGGAGATGGACAACAGGACAGCTGGGTAATACAGAAAGAATATGAAATAGAAGTGCTACTAAGATAAATGTCATTTGCTATTCATTGTGTGGACTGATGTAGTTTCTTTTGACAGAAACCACTTCCATTAGTGAATATCACATAGCCAAGCTGATATGATGCCGGGCCTTCCTAAGAAGCAGAATATATCAGAGCATAAAGCTTCTAGACTAGAGATGTACTGCACCCATAGGCCTCTGCCTGTGTATACATGCCCTTCCTCACCAGACAGCATTTTGCCCTGACTGATTTACATGAACCTGGCACTTCTTGGGTGTGCACAGCAGTCATGAAACCAGCCTTGCCTAGCCCCAGGCACTCGAACACAACTGTCAGCAAAAATCTCCTGGGAAAGAAGCTACTTGCTGCAATCTGTCAGCTGATTGAAGCTTTTAACAAATATTATTTTGCAGAAATATTCTCTGTAGGAAGAAATTAACAAAGAGGTCATGCTATTTTCAATAAAAGGAAAAACTGTGTCAGCAAATGCTGGCTACCAGAGAAGGGCTTTAAGAGTTAGGGGATTTGAAGATGGGTTGTGGTACTCAAGAAGGGAAGTGTAGAAGATGAAGGAATAAGTTAAAGGGACATAAATAGTACAAAAATGGTGGAGAAAGCAGTGAGGACCTTCAGGAATGTAGAGGGATGGGAGGACAGGCTTGGATGCTTGCTGAAAGGGGTTGCTTGGATGCTTGCCATGAAGGGCACCACAGTACAAGAAGGATATTGAGATGCTGGAGCGGGTGCAGAGAAGGGCAACGAGGTGGGTGAGAGGTCTAGAAGACATGGCTTATGAAGAGCAACTGANGATTTGAGTTTAGGCTACAATACTATTGTGTTTTCAGTCACCCTTTAAACTGCTACTTGCAATACACAAAGCTGTAAGCAGACGAGGACAACTCTGCATATACTAGTAGCTTCAAAATGATAGTGATTTAAAGAGAAAGAGAAGATTATAGAAAGGGTTATGTGTTGTAACAGAATTGTAGGAAAGTGAAAGGAAAATGCATTTTCATCTTCTTTGCTTCATAAATAAATGACCATGAGTGCAAAGTAGGATTGAGAAATGCCACTGTGTTCCCTACTTTGCACAACAGTACCCCAGGCACCCATGTACAGTACCATTAACTCCTACAAAACCAGGTGCCTTTCAGAGCAATGAAAACAGGAGATTCAGGGATGTGTTCAATTTGCAATTGAAGACAATCAGTTCTCGTGATCTACTTATAAGTGTTGTTATTTCAGAGACAGGTGTCTGAGCTCTCATCAGAGTCAGTAGAGAGAGCCCAGGGAGTGAGAGTCTGCTTCAAGGTGAACTGAGTCACATAGTAGACTAATTGGTTTTGTTGGTTGGACCTCATTGACTATTACAGAAGACTGGACACCTAATTTGCTTGTAGACATAAGTTAAAGGTCTTAATGATTCTCAATGTAAAAATGTATTATCAAGTTAGACTCAAGATATCTATTTCTTGGGGGATGTTGAAATCTGTTAGAATGTCTGCAAAACTTATCAAATGCAGGAAAGCAAGAGTTAAAGTAGTCTCTAGGCTCCTTCAACTCTGCCTTCTTTGTGTAATGCTGCCATGCACCAGCACCCTGTGTACTTTGTGTCTGAACTCTTCTGAATAGAAACTACCACCTATAGGCAAGTACATTCTCCTCCACAGACAGAATACCAACCTCTGCTGCAGAACTGCAGACCCTATTTCACTCTTACCTGTGTGACTAAACCTGTCACAAGCTGAACATGCTCATGGAGACAATCATCACTGTCACACTCTTGGCACTTGTAACCAGCAAGAGCTACAAGCCTACTGGGTCCTTTTGATGTGTAAGAATCTCTTTTCTTTGATTTTATGTAGAGCAGTCAGCCTGAGAGGACCCTCACAAATCAAAGATAATGGCATGCCTGGACTGATCGTTTCCATAACCAGACCTCTGACACTCGGCTGTTTTTGTACTACAGTACTGCTACTGGCATGGCAGACAAGTTTCCACACTTATGACATTTTAGGAATGGTTGAGGAACCTGTCAGTGAGCACCAGCCAATAAATCTCTTTTGGAAAGCACGTTCTTTTCAGTTCACAGGTGGCATGACTAGAAAGAATTGACTTGAAAATTGCAGCAGTTCTGGAATTTCTTCAAATTGACATCAATCAAAGAATGACTGCCTAAAATAACTAACTCCTTACTCCAGGACATGATCAATGCTAGAAAATGATGTTGAAGCTAGATGAAGGTACATGAAGAGATGTTTGGATATGCTGTTTTCAGCTATAAGCATGGGAGTGTGCACTCTGAGAATGGAGCAGATGCTTCCAATTATCTGCAATAAGGAGAAGAAGGGACATTTGAAAATATTGCTGACATTAGATGGCTGTCAGAAGACTCTTGGATAAGAAAGAAAAACATACAAAGTGTAACAGAGTAATTTTGCTGAAAGTAAAGTACATTCATTTTAAGACAGTGCTCTACAAGTTGAAAAACTTGTTGGGTATTCTGATGATTGAAAACAAAACAATGAAACTGGAAATCTTATTGTAGAACATTTTTTCCTGTTTTAAAACATGACAAACTTTACTCATGAAATATTATTTCATTTGATGTTTTAAAATGTTATTCAGATTTATGTAAATTTACATGCTTAACTGTGGCAACTGCTTGCTCATATAGCACTTGTATATGAACTGATAATAGGATTCCTACAGAAAGGGATAGCTTGTAAAATACAGAATCATAAAATGTAAAAGAAAGGACACATAAATATAGCTCTTTTATTCACCCATTTGTAATTACTGCATGCCACATTTCTGATTTGCTATGTGCTTGGCAGAGTGATGTTCAGGAAGCCTGAATGGTCTGCCCAAACCATGCATGTGCTGACCACCAAATGCATATCTTGTTGCTTCTTACCTAATCTATACTAGCTCAGGCTGCCTGCACTCTCTGCTGATGGCATGCCTGTTTTTTACTCCTGAGCCTTGTGAAAAGACAAGAACTATAGACAATCTTTCTCTCCATTAAGATAACCTGGGTTAAGCGTGTGTTCCAGCCAGACCGTCAATCTTTCCCACCACTCTGCTAATTTGTCTATTGTAAGCTTGTCCATGTGACATGCAGATATGTGAGGTTCCATTAGAAGACACAATGCTAAATGCATATATACACTTTTTGAACAAGGATGCCCCTGACAAGCCAGCACTGAGCTCAAGATGTGTACATCAACCCATGTAGCCAACCACTTTGACCATATCAACAGCATGTGCCCAATGAGCCAACAGTGAAGCCACAGTTGTGACTTTGTTCTCCTAGACAGTATCAAATGGATTTTCATCTGTTCGGTTTCAGTGCTCTTCTTTGATTCTTTAATTGTCTTGGGGGGAAAAAAAAGGAGCAAACAACTATCTAGATGTGAATGCAGCAAGCTGCATATAATTTCCTAGGAGGGGCTCACTGTTACCTGGCAATAAACACACTGCAGCTTATCTGTCTTTATACTTATTTTGCTACATCTGGGACATCTTGAAATGCATAATGGTCAATAAAACAGAAAGAAGCTTTCAGCACAGTTTCATGTTCTTAGCCTTGTTTATATTTCAAATGGATCCATCTTGGCTGTCTGGAAAGAACTCTTATTTCAGTTTCCCTCTGCAAAAAGTATGAGAAAAATATATCAAATATAAAATTGTTAGTAATAATATGAACTTATTGAAAATTGAGATAACACTTTCCTGATAAAATAAATATCACTTTTTAAAGGTCCTCTTTCACTCCATTGCTTTTAGATGTGATTGCTAATTTATATGCAGTACCTGCACACACTAAAGCTTATCCACACTTCAGACACAACTTAAAAATCCTGTAGGAAAATACTCTTTTCTTGACAGTTTGTGCAAAACCTCAAATACTAATGACTGAAATTTATTTGAAAATCATTGATTAGAGACTATATACACTCAGTAGTACTACCTAAAATTCTGTCTATGGACAGGAGTGTTGAAGTTGATTTTAAGGTATACATTCTTCATCCAGCAAACTTCTTACCGATTACTCTGAGTTAGATGATTGTTCCTATTCTTGGTGTTTTGTTAAATTCCCCAGATGATTTGATATTGCCCTTTCCTGGCTAGTTTGTGGTGGCCTGTAGAAAGAGTGGATAATGAATACTATGTTGCAATTAGATGCCTCATTTCATTCTTCCTTAAGAACCACAGGGAGCTGCTCAACAATGATAGAGAATTGAAGGAATTCTGAGCAGTTACACATCACCTCTTCCTCCAAACACTAATCCACTATGAGCAACTCAAGGAAAGGTAACTGCTTGCTGATTTGAATGGATCGATAAAAGTCTTGGGCCTTATTATTAAGACCACTATTTAATATCAATATTATTTTGTAAAGAAAGTGAGTCCAAATCAGTAGACTGAGTACATCTTAAATGAATAAGATCCTATGTCCTCATTTACTTACGTGGGGAAAAAACCCAAACAGTTCAATTCAAGAAAGTAAATCTGAAAGGATGTGATTGAAAATGTTTAAAGCTTCTTGAAAAACTTTGCAATAGGCCTTTTAAATATATCCTGATATGTGAAGTTAGTTGAACGAAACAAAGTTCAACAATGGTTACTTCAAGAGGCTAGGAATTCAGATGCATGGTCTGCTGAAAGTGCTGTCAATCTTACATCCTAGCTTTGTGTGCTTCACACACCACTCTTTTCTGCCTTGCCATTGTATATAATGTACACGTTAATTTTTTTCCCTAAAATCTTGTATCTCGAGAAGTTTAAAAACAAGAAAACATGAGAAAATGAAGACAAAAATGAAAATGTAACCAATGACATTATTTTAACTAAAATTTAAATTAAAACTTAATTGTGTTGTAGTATAATATCCAGAGTAAAAAGGGCACTGAGTGTTGAATTAATAGTCCTTTAGTGGCATTTTAGATATCCTGGAGTATCTGAGACACCTACACATGGTTTACCAGATAATATAGGACCTATAGGAGACTTCTGTCCTCCAGAGCAACGAGGTAGAAAGAATAACTTGGGATATCTTAAAATGAAGCTAAGTATAATTTTGGCTAGTTAATCTCATCTCTTTTTCTAGGATTACCTTTGACAGGCAACTACAAATAAAACTCTTTTGTATATCAGTTCATGTCTGATTCCTACTATACATAGCTGCTAAGTAGCTTTACTAATATAGATTAGTAAAACAGTGGAAACAGAAGTATCATATTTTCATTTCCAGAATTGGCAGGGGGTGCATTATCTTCTGGAAGTTTGCATAGGGATATTGCATAGTTAATATTTTTAAATGAAAATTCTGCATGTTAAATAGAGATAGTGAGTGATTCACTAGATAAGTAAAGGTAATTTTAATCTCAGCTGGGCACCATCCATATCTACAGCCAAGTGACAGACAAAATGAAAGGTCTAGGGAGGATCCAGCTGGGACTTCTCAACTAAAATGCAAGTCATGTGAAGACTGTAGCCTTCTTGTTCTTCCAAGGCAAGGCTGAAATAAATCAAGAGAAGAAAAAAGTAACATTAGTGATATTATATAAATTTGGCATACAGATTAAGGGAGTTAGCTGCTATTCTTCATGGGCTTGTGCTTTCTTTAAAATGATGAGTATGTTCCAGGTAGAGAGATGTGGGAAAGAGCACCTTACAGTATATTTGCATATTTTGAAGAACAGCATTTCATAGACCATTTCAATCTGGTGCAGGTGTTTCAGTGTGGTTTGTCACTATATTTGCAACAAAAATATGTATCAGCTGATTTTTTAAGAGAAAACTTACTCTCCTACAATGCTGGCCATGATGAAGATATAATAAATCCATATCCAAGCTAAAAATTAAATATCTGAATTTAGATAGGATTATCAAAACCAAGACATTTTCTCTGACTGGGGTGCAAGTAGAACACAGTACAAGTTGACAGGCAACAGATTTTTGAATGTGATACCTTGTTGCTCTATTCAATCACTCAAGGGAAGAAAGTGTTGAGACCCATTTTCCCACGTTCTGATTTGACTACTAACTACCACTGGCTTTCTGAATCAGACGTTCATAATCAGGTGGATAGATCATTTCTATTGCACAGAAGTCAGGGTAAGGAACCGTAAATATCGTTAAGTGGAGGTCTAGGCTTTGCTGTCATAGACAACTTAGAATCACAGAGTCACAGAATTACAGAACTGTAGACTATAACACAGCTTGCAACATAAAATTTTCACTCAACAGAAATTAAAGATGCACACGTAGTACTATATAAATTCAAGATTTAAAATCAATTAAAAAAAAAAAGGAAAACCAGAATCTTCTTCCAGAGCCTTCTAGAGGGCAGAGCCACCCTCCAGGAGGATCTAGACAGGCTAGAGGAGTGGTCTAGCAGGAACCTTATGAAGTTCAATGGAGACAAGTGTAAGGTCTTGCACCTGGGAATACATAACCCAGGAATGCAGCTCAGACTGGGATCCACCTGGCTTGAGTGCAGCCTTATGGAGAGGGACCTGGGAGTCCTGGTGGACTGTGGGCTCAACATGAGTGAACAGTGTGCTGCAGTGGCAAAGAGAGCCAGCAGGATGATGGGTTATGTCACCAGCAGAGATAAAGTAACTGTCCCACTTTACTCTGCACTGGTCAGGCCACACCTTGAGTACTGTGTTCAGTTTTGGTCAAAAAGACACGGTCAGGCTGGAAAGGGTCCAGAGAAGGGCCACAAGGNTATCTTTGGGGTAAGATATGAAGAAACTAAAAGTAGTATGAGAAGATCAGCAGACAAACCGAAAACTAAAATACTGAGATGAAAATTTTCTTTGTTACAGCAGCCATTTGTACTAACCATTTTGGTAGTCTGTACACATCTTCAGTGTGCAGATTAAAATCCTGGGTGGAGAATCTGGCCATCCCAAAGATTCCCCAGGGGGTTCTTGATGTAACATTGACCAAACTGTACAAGATAAGATACTTGAAAATAGCCAGTAGAAACTGTTCCTTCAGACACTGAAATGATTGTGTAGGACAATCTTATGCACATAGTTAAGATAGTTAGGATATGCTTTTTGCTTAGTTTAAGGTACTCAATAGTGATGGATAACACATATGCTGAAGAGGTCACTCAGGACCATGATTCAATTTGCTATAACAGTTGAACAGAATAGCAGTTCCTGATCCAGTTGAAGGTGCTGCTGGAAGGACCCTTGCAACAGACTCTTGTTACCACCCAGACTGCATCTGGTCTGCTTGTTTGTGAAATTTGTTTTCCCACCTATTTACCCTATGACAAAGGCTTTTCAACACTCATCCTGTGAGTGTTTGTGCTACGCTACATTTGTTCTTCTCTGACAGCAGGGCAAAGTCAGTGTAAACCTAGATTGTGCAATGTGTCAGCTAGATGTGAACAGACTAGCTCAGGCACTGGAGAAGTACAGTTGTATTAGTAGAGTGTGTTCACTGGGCTGATGGTACTCCCCAGTCAGATGGACAGACCTAGGGGAGTACCATGCTAACACAACTACAGCACTTCTAACATCCTGTGCTGGCTGCTTAGAGGTAGCCTGAGAATTTTTTAATACAATATTCTCTCTAAGAGACTAGAAGAGAGATGGCTACATTTCTCCCTTTGCAGGTATTTTTTCTTTTCTTCTGTTCATAGATTTTTGGTTCTTTGGCTTCAAGGAAGCAGGACTACAAAAGCAAAAGATGACAGCGGCTTTAGTCTATCTAAATTAACTTTATTCCTTTTCCTACCTAAAAAAGCATTATCTTCCTAACACCACCTGAAAAACACCAAATGGTTTCTCTTGCTAAACCTTTCTTTGCATTAAGACATAAAGGTAGAGGGAATTAGCAGTACTGGTGAAATGAAAGCCTTACAATTCAAATATTTTGATTGATACATTTCTTCTAATTCTGTATCTTGAACTACATGTTCGTCCTGGTGTGATGTGTTTAACTACCATATAAATTTGCAGTGAGTGAGAGGGGACAATGTTATTTTATGCTTTTTATAGTATAAAAAGCAGTGAAAATCTAACATTGGTTGGAATTTCCAGATATTATTGTAATAGCAATAAAACCAAATAGGGATGATAAATAGAAATAGCAATCAGGTTGAGTCAATATGCCATACCTCAGATTTCCAAGGAAATCTTAGACTCCTGCCTCCGTTATAACATCTGTTCTCAGTTATTTTACCTACCATATGCTATTTATCAAACACACTTTTTCAACAAAGGAGAAGAAAGATCTGCATGATACAACTATATTCTAAGGGATGTCCAGTTCCACTCCAGTGCTTTCTCATCCAAGAAAGTAATTTTTGGTCTGGATTCATGCAAGAAGAAGAAAACAGCCTGCTCATTTTCTATCTTTAGGCGGATTTTCCAAAATAGCCTTGAGTTAGACCAGAGTCCCCACCCCTCACTAAACAAAGAGCATGAACTGAAAGGGAATGGCAAAAAACCCTCTGGCCTTATGGGAGAAAAAGCAGTTTTGCCATCAGGTAACAAAGTTGCTCCCGCCAATTGAAAAGATGTGACCCAAAAGGAGAATTGGAATTGTGGTGAAAGATAGTGAAAGGTGAGTCCTTGCCCTCAAGGAGCTGGTCTATATGGAAAAGTCTGATAGTGGGGATCTTTTCTTAAGAAACTTAGGTTTGGGCAATCTTTATGCAAAAGGAGAAGCTTCAAAAGGCTTCTCATAAAAAGATAGCACAAACCAGAAGTAACCAATGGGTTCATGAATCCAAAACTTCATACTGAGATAAATGTCACACAGAGAACGTGGGTAGTGAGGATCTCCATTTATGCATGGTTCTGGGGACTTTCCATCTCCTTGTAAGATCATGACAGGTAGAGACAGGGAGGGCAGTGTGGAGTTCCCTTTGTCCAGGGTTGTAAGGACTTACCAGGTGCCTGTAGGACCATAATTGTGTAGAGACTGGGGCTATGTGTGTTTTCTTATCCTTAGGCCAATGTCCTTGCAGGAAGTTGCAGCATTCTGCATCTGAGTGGTAGAAGAGCGAGAGAACAGAAGCATGACGTGGTCTGGTCACATCCCTGTCCAGACATTCAGCTATAACAGACAGTAGAAGCAACAAAGGAGGATTCAGCCACCCGTTATTGCCATGGGCAGCAGTCCCTGCCCTCGCCTCTCAGCCCTTGCTCACCTGGGTGTTTGCTTGCCTACCAGCCTGGGCTGTTGCAGTCTATCCTGGGCCTCCCATGTCACCAACCCCTCTGTGGCATAGTCACCACCAGCATTCTACCTGCAGTGTCACAGCCATGACATCAGAAAAACTGGTACCTGGTGTTAGTTCTTCATCACTGTGACACGACTATTATCTTTCACCATTCAAGTGAGAAGAAAAAAAAGATGATTAATAATTATAATAAAACTTGAGCAATTGGTAATACTGGGGAGGAAAATTAAGTAGTTGTAGCAGCGATTGAAATGACAGCAGCTCAGCATAGGTTGAAAGAGAATTAAAAGCAGAAGGTGCTACCTACTGCTCATTTTTAAAGATTTATATGATACCTGCTGCTGAGATTTGTGAGTTTGAAGACTAAATGCTGGAAGAAAGATGCTTGTTGAGTTGACGGAAGGTAATATTTCACACCTTTCAAATTAAAGACATGTCCGATGCCAAACTCTGCAATCATCAGTGGCTGACAGTGCTGAGGAGGTTTCATGGCTCAATTTCATTTCTTTCTGATTACACCCTCTTTAACTGACAGGACAGGAGGCAGTGGGCACAAACTGAAACAGGGAGATTTTATATAATCAAGAAACATTATGTCACTGTGAGGGTGACTGAATACTGACACAGGTTGTCCTGAGAGGTTGTGAAATCTCCATCCTTGGAAATACTCAAAAGCCATCTGGACATGGTCCTGGGCAACCTGCTCTAAGTGACCCTATTTGAGCAGCGGGTTGGACCTCATGATCTCCAGAAGTCCCTTCTGACCTCAACCATTCAGTGATTTTGTGATCTTTGGTGCATGAATTCATTGCTTTCCCCAAATTCAATTCCTCATTAATTATTTTAGTTTTGTGAATGTTAAAGTGAAAATGGAAACAGGGAAAACTGATTATGTACAGAAGAGAGGTGACCTTTAAATGATCAAGCACAACTACAAGTGATAATAAACTTATTCCAGTGAATTATTGCGGATCCTGTAAATGCTTCAACTGCTGTGTGTGTCAACTTCAGCTACTGTTGACATTCAGAGACAAGCAAGAAGGGAAAAGGTTGGAAATTACGACATCCTGTTGTTTAGAGATAAGGTAGAGGAATATTTAAAATATGCCCCTGGACTTCCCCTGGGATGCAATATCCAGCTCACTCAGCTGGCACGCTAAAGATTGCTGGTTGGCCTCTATTCCCTTCCCTGTTATGTTTAATATTGACCTGAGAGGAGATGCTGGGTGTCAAGGTCATCCCAGCTTCCCATTTCACCATTCTTTTGCTTCCTTTGCTTCTAGGATGCCTTGTCTAATGGTGTCCCCAAAATTACTGGGTTTCAGTGTACTTTGTACACTCTACATGGCAAAAAATGCATTAAGAAAATAACTTGTTACTGTTGTAATGGTTTCACAGGAGATCCAGAGAGCTCATGTGATGAAGTGTGGTGCTTCACTTCCAATAGTTGTGATCATCTTGCGATGATTACTGACAACTCAGCCTGTTGTCAGAGTCAGCATATAACAATCAGGTATTTTATCTCCCAGCAAGTATCACACACTTTCATTTTTTGGTTTAGTGGTGGTTTTTTTTTGTCAGGATGGGATAGGAACACTTTTTAAAAAGCAAGCAAAAATACAAACAAGAGAACAAGCACCATCCAGTGTATTACCCCCCTTCCTTATCTGCCTCAGTTGCTTAATGTGCTTAAACTTTATCTGCTGCTGGCATATGCAAACAGTCTCTGGAAATGTGGTTGCTGTTCAGGAAGCAAGGGCTGTGTAAAAATAGCCACTGTAGTAATAAAGTATAGTAGATGTCTTCCAAGATGGAGACAATCATGTATCTGCTACCCAGAGAAACCTATGGTCCTGCACAGTTGATTGCTGCAGGGCTGTATCGATTTGAGAGAATCTTAAAACTTGCTTATCAGTGTATGAAAAAGAGAAAGAAATAATAATATTTCCAGAAGGGCAAATGTGGGACAGGATATAAACAAGAACAAAACAAAACAGAAACCACAGAAACCTACTTAACAAACTATTGGTCTGTTTTGTTTCTTTTGACTTTAATCAGATTCTCATTTTCCTCCCCATTTATGGATGATTTGACTCTTGGGGCAGTTTGAGAGGACTGGCATGGTGATGTCACCAAAGGCTGTGAACTACTTCAATCCTCCTTCCTTCCTCTCTTTTCACAAACTGGTATTCTTACAAAAAGAAAGAGGAGAGAAATAGGGCTATCAAGTTTTAATGATGCAGAAAACAAAAAGGAAAGCATGTTTAAATGTGATAGTCTTTGTATTTTACACAGGAAATACAAAAAGGCAATAAGGGATTTAAAAGATCACCTTTAAGGCATTCAATTCTAAGGTTTCAATAAACAAGTACACTGTTCACTGAAAAACAAGTTCTTTGATTATTTTTCTAGCCCCCAGAGAAGCAGCAGTAAAATCATGAGGACCATTATAAGATGTGAGTAAGAAGCAGCACCCAAGGAAATGAAAAAAATATTAGAATTATTATCTATGCTTACAATAGAAGTATTGCATAGTAGATAAGAACACTGGAAGGATGCTTTTTTCCTATCTTGCATTATATCTTTCTGAACAAAACCCCTGTGTAGACAACAGAAGCTTGTTCTAATAACAAAATATTGCCTGAAATGAAATTCTTGACATACCAATCATTCTCAGTAGCAAAGTCATTTTTCATACAAAACATGTTTTGGAGTAGACTTTAATGAATGTCTCAAACCAACTCATCTAGCTTATTTTCTCAAGAATTGGAGTATTTAAATAAATTTAATAGAAAATCTACCACAGACATACCACAAATGTGCCCTGCCAAATCAGATTATGTATATTTAAAGGACAAAAGGGTGCACACTTTCTTCAAAAGTACTTGAACATATATATTTCTTAGCTAAAAGAGATGATGGTTTTGACTAAAATTAATTGTCCACTGTGAAAACTCCTCCTATTGCACCACAGTGAAGGAATTTACAAAGTAAACATGCTTCAAACTAAATGCTGTGAAAGGAGAAAACTTTTTTCTGTTATAGCTACAGCTTCTCTCTCACTCTGAAGGAACCCTTATAGAGTAATACAACATAGTTGAGTAACTCTTTATATAATCTCTTATTTTAGTCTGTGAATTTATTTGCTATTATAACTTAGTTGAAAACTTAAAGTGATAGCTTAGGAGTGAATTTCCTAAGGTCTGTGGTGGTCTTCATTTTAGCTTTGCTAAAAGTGAATTTGGTGCATGTTCTGTGATATCCCCAGGGTATTGCTTTGCAAGTGCATAGTCTTGCATAGTCTTATCCGTATTGTAGTTGAATCAAGCCTTCTAACCCAGCAATGGACAGCAAGAGTAAAAGATCACCTTAAGGAACATGTCTTGGGGTAAAAAATCATCAGTAGATGACAATGATTGAGTTTCTGCTTCTGTAAATGCTATTGTGGATGCACATACACACACGCATGCATGCATGCATGCAGGTGCATGCACACACACTCATATAGTTATTTGTTGGTCAACAGCATCGTTGTTCACTCTGCATTAAAACAGTCCATTCTGAGTTAACAGAACTGCATGTAGCAATGTCTTTTTTCCATAATGTATTCCGAAAGAAAGAAAAACACTTGAACACTTAAAAAGCCTGGCTTGGTTTTTACATGGATAAACAGAATGCTGGATGATGCTTCACCTAGGTCATAAAAATTCACAAGAAAAATCTATAGGTATTTCATTTCACCAGAAAAGTTAACCTGTGTGTAACAACCAGACCAGAAAGAACAAGTGGTAAAGGGTGATCTTTAGGTTCAGCTTCATTTTCTGTCAGCAGTTGCTTCATGAACAATTTGAAGACAAGAAAAGGAAAATAGAAAATAGAAGCGGAAGGCTTTTTGTTTTGTCAGCTAGCTCAGTGTTTTTCAGCAAGACAGAAGTGAATTCCATTTATCTCATATTAAAAAGGAAATCATATTTCTTAGAAAGAAGAGTTGTAGATTGTGAGCTATAGATTTGTTATACTGTGTCTCTCAGATAAATGAATGCCTTCACGTTGTCTTTCTCAACACTTCTGCATTCCTCAGGAGGGTGAGAAATCAGTAAAGATATAAAGAAAACTGCCCTATGACTTGGGGCTAGCAGAGGACACCAGGAGACAGCACTGACAGGCTGTGCTATACACGCAGGGGTAGCTACAGCCTCCTGACTCCATAGCATTCAGATGATTGCATTTGGCTCATAAAGTAACATTTAACACGATCTTTCCCTGGCCTGTGATAAATAATAAAAGCACCATTAAGACAAAGTAGCTGGCCTTTTAAGGGCAAGGAATCTATGCCAAATATAATGATCAAACCACCCTGACTAGTAGATCAGGGGCAAATAAGAAGGGCAGCAGAAAAGGGCGGCAGAAGCAGCAGAGGCTTCTGCAGTAGCTATGCAAAAGAAAAAAAAAGTAATCTAAAAATTCTAACCAATTTAAAAGGGGAAATTGCTTTGTGTCACATTACACTTACATTTTATACTGGAAAATAAAACAGGTCCCTGAAACACAACAGTTGGCTGCAGCAGCAAGTTCTTCCTGAGCTGAGGAAAAAAGCCAGATGTCTTATAGACAGGCAGGCAGCTGCTTTCCAGCCATTTAATTGCTATTTTATATCCAATATCTGTGCCACAATCAAATGTGCCACACAACTATGATTTATTTATATCACATGGCTCTTACTTATGGGTTGAAATCTGACTTTTGAGTTATTGTTATGAATTCGTGTCCAAGCCTCCTTCACCTGCCCTGTTTTACGCTCCACCTGTCCTCCTAAACCAGAGAACAAAACAATTACATTTCTCTAATAAAATGTGTAACTCAAGTTCTTATTCATCTTCATCTAAAGGACAAAAACACTCAGACCTCCCTTGACAAATAAAATTGTTACTATAACTTTCATCATCACTAGAATAACAACATATTACCTTTTTTTGGTTTTCACTATTGGCAACCTGTCTCAAAAACATAAAAATATCTCAGTGTAGTTTGCTCCTTAAGCAAATTAGTCCAGTGCTAATTATCCTTCTAGTTGGAGATATGCACGGAAACACACTGGGGAAAAGCTAGAAGGGAGGTTCAAGCCTGTTGCATAAATCTTTATGTTAGCCCTAGGTGGCAGATTCATTACAAGGACTCCATCCACCTCAGAGTGACCAGCCTGGCAAGTTGCAGGTTCTTGGAAGTCAGGAAAATTTTGGCAGGTGTGCTGCTTCCAAGCACCTGCTGAAACAATACATAGATTTTCACAGTCGAATTAATAGAGTTCCTCAAAGACTTTCATAAAGTTACTGAGTGCTTTGGACTCCCCTTTTACAAACAGAACATCAAAACCAAGAATAAAATGGTATTACAGCATCTGCTTCCTTTAGAAGTACTGATTTATAAATGTATTTAAGATATATTGACTACACAATTCACATTACATAAAATTTCAGGATCACATGACAACAATTAATGATAGCACTTGATATCATCTACCCACTAATCCATCATCTATGATTTATTTAACATCTCAGCCTCTTAAGCAGCTTCCAAATGCTTCCAGATTTAAAATGATAATAATAAGACAAATGTAGAAGTGCAGTTTGTCAGAAAATTTATTTTTCATCTTCTTATCAAATATACATATTCTCCCAAAGACATGACATCATCTTGAGGACTTGAAATGGAGGATTTAATTTTAATTTATTAATGCAAAATCCATTTGTAAGGCTTTAGTTCCTCAGTATTAGAAGCCAGATCCATTTCTGTACTAGGACTTAGTACTGACTTTTAAGGTCAGGGATAGATAAGGTAATGCATTACACAGTGACTTGATCACATATCAGAAGTGCTTTCTATCATTACAACACTTTCATATTTCCCCTTCAGAGACTGACTTTCTTTAGCTGCACTGTAACTAAACCATCTTTTTGAGAGAAGGAAAGGAAATAAAAAACAATTCCAATGCAATTCATAAATACCTATAAAATTTTCCTGAAAACCTTTACTGCACATTGTATTTCACGAACATGTGCCAGCCTGGTCTGGTACAGTAACCCTTCAGATATAAGCCATACCGTGAAAGCTTATCTCACTTCTGTTACTACGATATAGATGGGAAATGACAGTGGCAGAATGCTTCAAAATCTCTTATATCTACTTGGTGAAAGGTTTTGCTGGAATCTGGAGCCGTTTGCCCCAGTGACAGCTTGGCTATCTGCTGTTGAATTGCTCTGTAATGTTCTCTATTATCAGTTCTTCCACCCTCTCCCTGAAAACACTATTCAGCCATGGTGGCATTTTGGGGACTGAAATAGCAGGAGATAGTCTTTGAATCAAGAACTGCTTCTAGAAACTACTTAATTGGCGGTTCTGGATAATGAATATTGGGGTGAGGGTAATCAACTGCTCAAGGACATGTGTTAAACAAAAAAAGAGTAAACTTGCTATGAAATGTTTTAGGTAGTTATCAAAGTGTAACTATACACTTTTTACAAAATTCAGTGTGCTTTTCAGGAAAACTGAACCGAATTCTAAATCCCTCTTCGTCACACATATTTTGACACACATGGTAGTGGTGGTGTTACTACTCAGTCAGACTGTTACAGGATGCTACCTCTCCTAGGCAGGAACAAGCTACTTCATAAACATAGGATGGCATATTTCCTATTGAGTTAGCAGTTTTAAAGTAAAAACATCAGGACTTCAGTAAATCAGAAGCAAAAGGAGCTAAATGTACAGGTCACTCATGAGAATGCCAACAGTCTGAGGTGTCACAAGTGCTCACCAATGCCCAATACCAAACTGCAAGAGGCAGCAGGAGGTTGAGTCATACCAAGGCGGGCAGGGTGCCCAAGAAGATAGAAATTGATTTCTTTTCCTCCAGGATTAACAACACAGGACAGCACATACATTTTCCACAGCTGCATGGCCTTATCATCTCTTGTTCATCTCATGATCTTCTATAAGCTCCTCACCCCTTTTCTGAAAAAAAAAATCCAACCTCCCAGCTACCTGGGCACTCTTATGCCCATGTTTGGGTAGGTGGTTATTGTTTTTCAAGTACAAAGTCATACACTTTCTCTTATGGAATTACATTCTGGTTTGTCTCAGATCTTTTCTCTAAATTATCTTGAACATTTTGAGTTTTAATCCTCTACCTGCATTTCCTCCTACCCAGGTATCATTTATACCCTCACTTTTCTGTCAGCAAAGTCATTGAAGATAATATCAACTAATTCTGGAACAAGGACAGATTCTTGAAAAAACCCACTCAATGTATTGCTGTAGTTTGATTTCTTTCCCTTGCAGCATTTTCATATAGACCATATGTTCCTACCTTACTTATGAGAATTTCCTATGAGACCATGTCCGGAGATTCACTAGAATCAAGATGAGACATCAACTGTTTTTCTGTAGCCACGTGAAGTGTTATCCTATGACAGAATGAAATTATTTCAGCTTGACATGTTTTTGTTGACCACTCCTTTCTCTTTATGTACTATTTTCTAAATGTTCACAAATAGTATGTTTTTTCTACTATTTCTACAGAAATTGAAATTAACTATCTGGCTGACAATTTTAACCTCTCTCTTCTATTTCTTTTTAAAGATAGACACTCTTTCTACTCTTTTCTAGATTTCTGGAACGTCATTCTGGACTAGCTGATCAGAAAATATCTCATTTACTTGCATAACTTCAAATGTTTTCTTTCCCCTTTCAAGTTCTTGCCCTTTTTGTCATGACGCTGGTTTTTCATTATACCTTTTGCTCACGATTGACATTTTGAGTGAAACAACGAAGGAACTAAACCTTCCAGTTTTCCAGCTGTTATTTGCCAATAACCTTCACTCTGCGGAGAAGTGGACCGAGTCTTTCTTTAGCTCCCTCTACCTGTTAGTGTTCTAACAGGCTGAGAAGGAAATGTCACCTATGTGTCACATGGTTTCACTCTCTGCTTTTGACTTTCTCTCTTTGGCCTCAAATGTTCATCCATTCATCTTTCTTAAAAGTCTTTCCTTTGGTGAGTGGTCTACAGCTCCTACCCTTCCTCCGCACTGTCATAACTTGAGTTTTACATAGTTTCTTTTGCATAGTTTTGCATAAACTTACATTTAACATAATTCCTTTAAAGAACTGCCTACTGTGCTTAACTCTCTCTCAGAATTGTCTCCCACAGGATCTCACTTACTAGTTCTCTGAGTTTCTATAATCTGCTCTGCTGAAGCACATTGCGGCTCTTCCTGTTTGTCATGAATTCTGCTGCTTCATGATTGCTTATGAAGTGACCAAGTTGTTTTTAACTGCTACCTTTTCCTTTAGCCTCTACCAAATAGTGAGGATCAAATCTGGAAAATACCATCTTTCCTTGGTTTCTCCAACTTCTATAACAAAAAATTTCCACTAAAATTTTTCAAAAATTAGTCAGACTGCTTGAGGGCAGCTGTATTGCTTCTCCAGTGTGGAAATTTTTGTAATCAAAATATGACAATGGCACTGAGTACAAGGGTCTAGGTCTAGATCTAGGGTCTCCACACAACGACTCATCTTGTGATTTCCTTGATAGGTGGCCCACTATTGACTCCCGTAAGAACATCGGCACTTTTTCTCCTTTAAATGTTACTCAGGAACTATAAGCAGCCTATGTCCCTCTTTATTCTTAACTTCAGACAAGTGAACACCTGGATGTAAGGCAACATAAAGTAACACCTACAACCTTTTCTGTGTCTATCTGTCCTGAAATGTGTTTATACTGCTACTTCCCCTTGCTTGTTGCTCATGTAACTGGTGTTCAGATATCCCAAGGACAGAAAAATAAACCTGATTACAGAAGGCAGAGCAAGACTCCTAGAGAACAGTGGACATCTGGCTCTAAGAGACATACAGAAAAGCAAGAACATCTCATAGGACTTCCTTGTATTCAGATATGTGGGAGAAACTACCTTTCAGGTTCCTGGAGAGTCTCTAGGCAGAACTCTAAGCAGAACCCAGCCTGGCTGCAGCCAATCTGTTGCACCTGAAGCAGAACACATTACAACCAGCTGCACATTCAATCCTTATGCCTAGTTTTGATGCCTGTTGTTCAGATTACCGGTGGTGACCCAATATCCTATATTAAATTCTCCTCCGCCTTAGAATGATGGAATGTTTTCTGACAAGAACAATGTGAAACATCTTCTGGGGATAAACATTATAAAACTATCACCAAATTCCTGAAGGTGTTGGACTATCCGGTAACCTGAAAAGGTCTCTGATGTTAATTTATAATAAATCCTGGAATATCAGAGAAATCTCAAAGATTCAAAGAGTATTAATATTGCACAAGAAAGATTAACAAGATGACAATACTTAGAGGTTAGCAGTCTGCAACTAATATAAGAATAATAATGGAAAAGAAACAGGATTAGAAAATTTATAGAAAATCAACTACAGTGCTGTTAGGTCTCTCTCATATGTATATGTATGAAAAAGACACATTAATGACCAGAATACTCTTGTAAATCAAAAGAGGGTTATACTGGATCAATCCTAGATTCACAACATGATCACTGAGAACAGCATCTGACCAACCTTTTGCTTTAATTTACTGGCATAATCTGATGTAATCTGGGAGTCATTTGAGTGACATCAAGAGACTGAAGAGACCCAACAACACGAAACTACACTGAGACTGAAATCAGATCTAGACTGTGCAAATCAGACTTGCAGATCAGTATCACAGAGCACTTAATGTCACGTGATGAACCTCAGCAGTGAAGGAAAGGGAGGTTATTAGCTTGACAAACAGCCAGTGACTCAGGAAGACTGAGAGATTGCATTTCAAGGATTTTTGAAAAGGAATCCTTCAGAAAAGCTCAGTCTCCGACAGCTGAGAAAGGAGTCAACTTCCATTCTGAAATACTGAAATATCACCAGTGTATGTACCGAAAGAAATGCATATTATACCTGTTTCTAAATACTGACCATGCTTGACATGTTTGTCATATTTTACATACTTTCTTAGAAGTAACATTATTTTTAATATTGTGCATGTGAAACTGCTACTAATCACTTTCTCTTAAAGGTAAATTTGAGAATTCTTTTCATTCTTAAAGAAAAAAAACACCAAAAAGATTGCATTGTGCTTTCCAGTGACAGTTTTTCAAATTCTTTAGTGTTTTGGAAAGCAAGAAAGTGCTCTCTGTTTCTTGACAGTATTGATTTTAAAGTAATACATTATTAAAAAAATCGTTATTTCTGCAATGTTGATAATAATTCAATATTTATACCTGTCCAAATGTAAATATAATCTTTTATAAAGCTGTGATTTTTCATTACTTCAAGTTTCTGCTCACAAATCTTACTTTATCTTTCCAAACTATCTACTGGAAACAACCCAAAATCTAGCATACTGGATTGAATTATTTATTTTAGAGATAAATTTGAAATATACATACTGCTAAAATAGCCTCAGAAGATTCAGCAGACATTGTATTTACTAGATACTATCAATTACATTAAAAGTACAGTAAGCAGAAAGAAATCAAATGTTGTAGAAGTAAACTGTATCTTTCTGCACTTGAGGCATTTGAAATACCTGATCAGTTAAAAAAGGCTTCCAGAGGAGTCGTGTTTCAGAGCGCGCTGTGGCTGCTTGCTGCATTTATAAGTTACAATGCATCACCTTCCTTGCACTCTCTTACTTGTGCTGGACAGCTAGTGAGCAGAGAAAAGGTGCCAAACAGGTGTTAACTGCTGACATATCTCCCAGGAATTTGCTCTCAGCTTGAGGAGGTGGCATCACTCTTTGTACACCTCTGAGTGTAACGTTGCTGGATGCTTCTTTAGCAAAGGTACCAAAAATGAGCCAGCTTCCAGCTTAGGCAAAACACAAAATAGTGCTTTGTCCTATCAAACCTGGCCTCATCTGTTATGGTTTTATGATTTATAGATATATTTTTAGTATATGTGTCTTTTATTTTACATGTTTTCAGTAACCTATTCACACACACACAATTTGCACAGGCAGAAGAATAAATATCAACATTTAAAACATTACCACTTCACGAAACAACACTTGTCATGTTTTTATATGCAAATATAAAATCAACACAAATCAACATTCTGCAGGCAGCAATATGACAAAAATAAAAATATGTAGGGTTTTGCGCAACCCAACAGATGCTATGCCAATTTGAGTAGTACTGTACTTCTCAATAGCTGAAGAGCAGCAATACAAAGAACTTTGTTCAATAAACAACTCGTAACACATGCTCATGAGGAGGTGAATGTACTGGAAGATTTATTTCTATCCATCAATAACATTTGGAATTGATGTAGAAAACAGAACAGGTTCTTTTTTGAAAGCTATATTAAATTCATTGATGATCTTCATTCTTAGACGCAAATTAAAGCCATCAAGATACTCAGCATCAGAAGGCTTTTAAACTTGTCTAATGACATAGCAATTCAATGAAAGCAATGGTAGAGGAATTTATCTCTGGAGTACTGCAAAGAAGTCTGAATGACCATCTCCCAGATATAACTTTTCTTTGGATAGTCAAATATGTCAGTCTGGATTTCATTCTGGTATGATGCACGAGCATCAGCTGTCATGACAAGTCCAAGATTTGTTCAGTTACAGAAGGTCATGTCACTCTGGGATTTAATTTTGATACCAGCAAACATTTAAACACATAAAGTCTTAGATAAACATATAAACTCTTCAAGTGCTCTGATCATGCTTTTTTTTTTTTCTTTTTTTTTTTTTTTTTTTTAATAAAAGGAACTGTTTCAGCAGTATAGATTCTTTTACTGTGACAACAGAGGGCTTTTTGCTTTCACAGAATGCCTACTTCTGAACTCTACCCTTGTAACAATGTCTCAAAGAAGTTTAGTAGGATCTGTAGGACTGTAAATACAATTTAACATTGGCTACTGTAAAAATAAATTGTTTAACATTTCTTAGGTTTACTCTCCAGTATTCCATGGAGAACATCCATTATTTATTACAAAGACTGGTCAAATTATTGAGGAACATCATACAAGCTGGTCACCTCCTCTGGCTCATTCCTACTAAACCCCATAAGTGTTTGTTGGAGCAAAGATTTCAAGATTCCATTTATAGACTGGTCTTTCCACAGACATTATCATATTTTACAGTAATATACAGTAATATTATAATAAGGATATAAAATTAAACTTGAAAAGATAAACTTTGGAGGCAAAGACATGTTTGAAACTGCCCACAACCCTGACCAACCCTTTTTTTTTTTTAACCTTAAGCTGTCATGATAATTTGATATTTGTGAAGTACATTAGTTTTTGAAAAATGGTCCCACACAACACTATCCTGTTGATAGATTGTATGTGGGTTGGTGATTCACATATATTTGTATATCACCTTGCTTTTAGAAGGTATTTGCCAATTATCTCCATATATGTCAGCAAATATACAGCATAAACTGAGAAAGAAAATGCAGCAGTCATCTGACACTTTAAATGTCATTAGCACTTCACAAAATCCATCATTCTCACTATAAAGGAGAATACAACTGAACACTTGGAGTTTATATGCTTTTCTAATGTTTCTTGAACAGCCATCTAAGGTTTGAACCCTATTTTTCAAATCTTAAGCCTATGCCTAATCCCTTAAGCCTCAGTATGAGAGTGATTTATCTAGCCCAAACTTGAATATATTTGCTGCCTTAGATGCCCTCTTTGCTGTCTGTAATTCTGTTGTTTCTAGGCATTTGCTCCACTGTAATCTTTCACTAAGTCTGTACCAAAAAATGAACAAGGTCCAGGGGATCCGTCTAGGCATTGACATGTAATTGTTCACACCATCTATTTCTTAGTGTGCTCCATAGTTTTGCCTGAGGCCAGGCAGCACTCCTCCCAGGTGTGACTTTAGGTTTAACACGAGCCAGTGACCATGTCCTGTAGGCGATATGGATGCTGCCACTTGGCTTTGGGATGTAAGAGAATTCAGCCCTGTGGATGCGCTGTGCCAGATGGCTTCAGGGACAGAGAACAGGCAGACTTTGGCCTGCTTTATTTACTACTGGAGATGTCACCACATTTTCAGGCAGTTCTTACACTTCCATAAATCTATCAAAGTTCATCTCTTCCTAGAATTAGTGGAAGGGTATGTAAACTATCTTCCATACTTGGTACAGTACACCCCTCACTCTATTACGTCTTTAACCAAGAGTGCAATGTCTACTGCAGTAGAGCTCCAAACTAGCCTCTTTCTGGGACGGCTGATAAAGAAGAACTTGAAAATTAATGACACAATCCTTAAAAAGGGTTAACTCACTTATGTTCACTCCCAACTTATACTTTTGAAGGCTCTGTTTATTATCAGGGGATCAAAAATCACTTCTAAAAATATACCCAACAAGCCTAGTACTGTTTCTAAAGGGACTATTCTTTGTGACCTGACTACCTAGCTTAAGGTTTTCACTGCCTGAAGCACTGATTGCCTTAAAATGTATACATTTAAAGAATTCTTCACTGGTCATAGCCAGAACTGGTGGTATGAATTGAATCTCAGTGTACCTAACTAGTTAATGCCTCCAAATACTATAAACCACTAGGCCCATTGATGGGGAGCTGGATATTGCTGCTTCTTTATTATTGAGAGTATAGCAGATTGTCAGAAACTATTTGATTAGTGTAGTGGGTCTGTCT
>VYZX01026759.1:89-17226 GCA_013401335.1 Brachypteracias leptosomus
AAAAAAAAAAAAAGTCTTAGCTCTGTCTATTCCACTGCCAATTATCTCATATAAATTTAAACCAGATTCTTTGTCTCCATTGTAAAACATTATTTCAGAGAAGAACATTGGTATTGCATTGAAAGCTTACTCTTGTTTTTTTTTCTCTCCAAATGATGGAATAGAACAGGGGAATGATCTTTATCCCTTAGATGGAGATTAGAGACTTAATAGTTCTGACTAGAGTAAACAATGGTCCTTAAAAGTGATAAACATAAATGGACATTACCCCCGAAATTCCTTGTGACAGGGTAACAGTTCCACCCCAAAACTGGAATTTTAGTGTGCCTTTCCTATCATTACAGTATTACTGATGGAAATAGAACCTTGTTAGCCTCTAATGAAAACACATTTCCTATCTGCAAGTTTGAAAAATTCTTTTCCATACCTGCAGTGAATACTCTTTAGAAGTCCTATGAAAGACAATTTTAGATTAAGATTCCAAGTTAATATGCAGAAAATTTTGTGATGTAAAGCTAAATAATCCTAAAAACAATCACAATTCTCCTCCACACCCCGCCCAATAGAAAAGCAGAAACAAGTTTTCAAACTTCATCATGTACTTTGTATTTATATTTGGGTCCTCAAAACTGATCCAGCCATGCTTTCCCAGACATACTGACAAACAGATAACTAAATCTAAAGATATTTTCTTTCTAAATGGTGAACAATTCATGACATATAAAATCTTTGACAGGCATTCAGCACTTTTTCTCATTATTTTTTCATTTCATACTCTTTTTCTATTATAATCTTAGTTAAAATTGCCTAGTTTATCAACAGGCTATAGTATATGAAACTGAACAAGAAAGGATTTCCTTTCATGCAGAAAGGAAAATAACATAGAATATAGCCTGTATTTTCCATTTGCTTTGATTAGACACCAGAGATCTTCATGTACATTTTCAAAGCTAGGAAGATGAGTTTTCAAAGTAAATGTATTCTAAATGACATTAAAGAAAGTGATGACACCAGTGGTCAGTGAGGATACAGAAGAAATAGATGGAAAAGTTTTCAACCAGATGCAGAAAAAAGGACTTTTTTGTATGAGTCTGAGTGAGAAAAATTCTGTGCTTGTCAGTGGAGGGAGAACTAAAGCACAGTTTGTTCTTTTCTAGCAATCCTCTTTTAAAATTTGTGGTCTAGATAAAGAAATGTGCCTTCTAAGAAGTAATTAATATCTTTTATTAACATCATGTCTCAGAACGAGACAGTAATTTTGTTTGAAATTCTCTGCCAGAACATAAATTAGCATGATTGAACTGGGAAAAGTGAAAGCCATAATTCACATGCTTTATTCAGGTAATTATTTAAATTATAGAAAGGCAAAAGAGGAGGGACCTACATTTTAATATATCACAGAACAATCGTGTCAAAAAAGTATGCCAAACTTGAAAAGAAATGTCTGTGAATTAGCAATTTGGAGTTCTTCTTTCCCTGAAGATAAAAAGCACTATATATAATTTGTAGGCTACTAGTGATGCAGACCAATATATACTGGCAAAAGGTGGTAAAAAATTCCAACCCTTCTTACCTTTTTTATTTTCTTGAAAAGTTCAAGACCATTGGTAATAAAGAGGTTTGAAAGTAATTATTTAAATTAATTTTAAAAGCTTTTCTGAGTTACAGTGCAAAGAGGAACTTTCAAAGTATCTAAACAAGGGAAAATCTACAAACACCACATTTCTTTTAAAATTATGAACTTCTATTTCAGAATATTGGAAATTAAATTGAATGTGGGATTTCAAAGTTTATGGTTTGCTATATCCCACTACACTGATTTATTTATTTTTTATTTTTAGTTTGCTGAAATGGTCTTTTTAAGATCTTTTTGAAATGCTTGGAAAAAGAAAATTCAAATGGAAACTAAAATGGCAATGGAAACCAGGAATATGTAGGAACAGAAAACTCATAAAATTATATTACTAGGGTTTTGCAGAGTTGAATAAGTCTGGTTGAGACATAGATTTTATCTGTACAACTTTGTATCATGAATAAAATGAGTGAGATTTCATCTAAAGTTTTATTCCTCTGAAGATTTTCCTACAACTATTACATCTTGTTGATTTTTTAAACATTAATGTGTTCTTGCCTCATGCAATAAATAAAATAATAATTTTAAAACCCCGCAAGAATCAATACAGGAGAGTTTCCTTGTGGTTAAACTACTTGCTTCTGGTAGTGTCATGTTTAAGTTCATGTTCATGTTTAAAGTAGATTGAACAATATGGTGACCTTGTCCCAGTTTTATTTGATCCACAGGGGCAGTTTTACAATTCTACCTCTGCCAACATATACAAGAAATCAGCTTCAAGACCAAGTAAGAGAAGGACAAAACTGTTATGAAATCTCTCCTAATCCTTGCATGACATCATGTGGGATTACCATTATCCTAGTCTTGTTTCACACAGATAATCATTTCACAGTTGTCAGAGCAGTATTCAGTTGATTTTTAAATCCATTTTAAATGGATAATAATAGCAATTTTATATAATAATAGCAACCTCTCTTAAGGCTTGGCTAATATGTTATGAATGTAGTGCTATCAGATGTACACTGAGTTTGAAAATATTGTAGATGTTTAATGGAGTTCACACTTTGTCCCCAGCTAAGATTTCCAGACAAAAGACAGGAACAATGAGTGTGAGGTTAAGAAATCACTCCTGCTCCTTCCCTCTGAAATGGGATTATGGTCAAAGAGAAGTCTGTGAGACGTGAAGCTCAGGCACCTCCTGGAGCCTCATCCATCCCCAAGGCTGGGCCTTCCTGGGCAATGCATCAGAGATAGATGAAGCATCTCTTTATTGCTCCTTTTCTCCAAAAGGACTCTTGTTGGCTGGCATTTTTCTACTTGGGCACTCTTTTGGTACCCAAAATCCAGCTGATATATTCTACTAAACAATCATCTCCCTCCTTCTATGCTTGTGGCATCTCAGCCAGTGTTTTAAAGGATGCTGTTGAGTTGCCCCTTCTGGTTAGGCTTCAGAAGCTACCTGATCTTTGATAAATAAGCACAAGGAATGCAGTCATCATAGGAATATTATGGGAGCAGTATGCATTATGTTGATAAACAAACACGTCTGGAGACATATCCTCAATAGGACAAGGGGTAATGGGTTTAAGCTAGAAAAGGGTAGATTTAGGTTGGACATTTTTTAATATGAGGATGGTGGATCACTGGAACAGGTTTCCCAGAGAGGTGATGGAGGCCCTATCTCTGGAGACATTCAAGGTCAGGCCTGATGGTGCTCTGAGCAACCTGACCTAGTTAGACATGTCCCTGTTTATTGTAGGGACCTTTAGACGTCCCTTCTGATTCTATGAGGTAGTTTGCAGCCAGAGACCTCTACTTGTTACAACAGTGTAATGATACAGAGACACGTTCTCTGTTGTGTGTATGAGTTTGTGTAACGGCTGTTGGTCTGCTCATAGGGTTTCAAGAAGCCTCTCTGTTTCAAAAAGGCTTGAAATGTATGCTAAAGCAAACCTGCAGAACATTATAGAAAAAACCCCTTTCATTCTCTGTAATGTCTAGAATATGTTTGCTACTTTGCCAGCTAAAAGGAAAACTAATAAACAATGTATGTAACAGTAAAAATTAAGAGACTTGGACTACATGTGATTCTGTATTGAGTGAAACAATATTGTTATTGTTATTATTATTATTACCACTAGGAATTATTTTTTTTTCCCAGGAGTAAAGTTAATTCTGAATACTAAAAACTTCCTCTGAGATAAAGGCACAAATTGAATGCTGTAGGTAATCAGTAAGAAGTAAAAGTCATCCCTTTGCTGATGCAGTGGGAGAGGAGAGAGAAAGGACTATGAGAGTAAGATATGTGCTGATGGGGGACAATCATGCTTTGCATTCTGAGAAGACTATCCCCTTCTTTTTGTATAGAACAGAAAGAATAGGCTTGCCATAAAAGCTACATCGAAACTCAATTAATAATGGCTCCTTTATAGAGAAAGTAGACAGGAGACAGAAGATAGAGCCACAATAAAAAGTGAATGATTTTGAGGGCACCTAACAGCAGACTGGTTTTTCACAGCCTCACCTTAGTAGTGAGCACAATCTGATGCATTAAGAGTCTGATAAATGTCCATGAAACGATACTGCTAGCAAGAAAAGGACTAGTGACTCTGAACAATTTAATGTCATATGCTGTTACATAGAATAGGAAAAAATTATGTAATCAAAGCAGTGACAGACTGAGAAGGAAGAAAATGCATTTCTAACACCAAGAGTAGCGTGACCAACAGGTTGAGGGGGTGATTCTTCCTCTCTACTCTACTCTTGTGACACCCCACCTGGAGTACTGTGTCCGGTTCTGGAGCCCCTATTACAAGAAAGATATGGATGTGCTGGAACGTGTCAAAGGAAGGCCATGAGGATGATCAGAGGGCTGGAGCACCTCTCCTACGAGGACAGACTGAGAGAGTTGGGGTTGTTCAGTCTGGAGAAGAGAAGGCTCTGAGGGGACCTTATTGTGGCCTTCCAGTATCTTAAGGGGGCCTACAAGAAAGCAGGTAGGGGCTTCTTAGGATGTCAGGTTGTGGTAGGACTAGGGGAAATTGGTCAAAACTAAAGGTGGGTAGATTCAGATTAGACGTTAGGCAGAAGTTCTTCACCATGAGGGTGGTGAGACAGTGGAACAGGTTGTCCAGAGAGGTGGTGGAAGCCTCATCCCTGAAGTTTTTAAGGTCAGGCTGCATGGGGCTCTGAGCAGCCTGATCTAGTGGAAGGCATCCCTGCCCATGGCAGGGGGATTGGAACTAGATGATCTTTAATGTCCCTTCCAACCCTGACAATTCTATGATTCTATGATAATATTTCTGATTTGCGTATTTATTAATGCTGAAATAAGGAAAAAGTACTGCATGTCATGGGTATAATTTTTTGAAAAAATGCACTTTTACTTCAAGCTGTGAAATTTTCAAAAACTTTTTTTTTTTTCTGAAAACATACAGATTGATTTTCTACTCACGGTAACGCCTAATCTCATCACGAGGGAATTCCAGGATCCAGTACATCATCTACTGTCACTTATATGCCTATTCCTTAGTTGGCATTGGCATTTTTGGATTTTCATTTTTCATAAAACAGTTGGCAGTTCTCAATTTCATGTTTATACAGCTCAACAAAGAGCTTTCAATTCCCACAGATCTCAAACTTCAAATATGTTTTCAAAAGCTTCTTTATTATTTCCTGGGCTTTGCCCCAGTGATTGCCATGGACATTTTCACAACTGCTGCTGGGTACCAGATTAAAATGAGGGAAAGCACATCAATAAAGCAGTTCAAACATGCAATTCTATACATTGTTCGAGCGTAGCACCGAGGTTTCTGGATTATTTTATTTTAAATTCTATGGTTTTAAAATAATTTAAAATACTATATGGAAGAATAAAATTAAACAGAAAGCTCATCTTTATTCTCTCATGTTTTTAATGCATTCAGCCTTCTGTATAGCAAAAAGTCATGCTGATTCAATAACTAAATAACCTAACATTTTATCTAAGTGCTATAGGAAAATAAAACCTTTTTTTCCTCTGAAAATCTGGCAATACAGTTAAGAATTCAAACAAGATGGAGCCAGCAAAGTTTGCAGTCCAGGAACGGAGAGAATTCACTGGGTGCTTATGTTTCATTCCAAATCCAGACATGTCTCCTAATTACAAATATTCAAATCTTCAAATGGTGTCAGCTAGAATAACTCTGCTCTTTTCTAATTTATATGAAGCTGAAGATTTATCCTAGGAATGTGTCTACATTGTGCCAGGCTGTGTCGTGCAGGACTGCTTAGGTCGGGAAGCAGCACAGTCACATTGCTGAGGCTCTTTGCTGGCATTTGAGCAGAGTTGGTTGGCTCAGGCCCTAGCTCAGACCTCTGGCCGATGATGACTGACCTTCCAGGGCTGGACCTCTTTAGACAGTACTGCAGGATGTCCCATAGACACAATCAGCATATTCATAGTGTTCTGTCATGGACAGCAAAAAATGTTAGAGTTATATAACAAAACCTGTGCAAGCCCCTTTGCGTTACCTGGGAAGCCTTGAGTAAATATACATAATTTAAGCTACACTAGAGTGTTATTTTTGTGCTGGTCAGTCTGTGAAACAGAAGATGTGGGGTAACTCTTCCACTTAGGAATTTCACTCACTCTGGGCTGCATGTAACCTACCAGAGAGATAACAGAGATGATATTTTTTATTTGAATGAGGGTTGGATTCCCTTATATTTTAACTTTCCATCCCATCTGCTAGAGATGTCTTTCAAGTGAAGTTAGCTAAAATTATGTGAAATCAATTCACTGCATGCAGACCTCAGATTTTTTCGTTAGTGCGTCAAATAATCTGGTTTGTTTTTTTTTTCAAAAATTCTAAGACAAATCAAAAGAAAAGGAAACTGATAGGCATCAAACCTCATGACAAATAAACTACTCCAACAATGGTTTTGGGTGAAATTTCTTTAAAAATGTTAATAAAGCCAGCAAGAGGGAAAGATATCTAACCATGGAACAAAAAGACCAAGGAATAACCAATAACTTTATATATATATGCATATACGTGTGTGTGTACATATTGAATTTTTCTTCAAAGAGTATTTGCATTTTGTTGATAAGTGTCACCAAGATGATTCATGGTAGCTTTGACAGTGTGAAACTACTTGGGGAATAACCCTGTCAAATATACGTAGAACAGTACATCAGATATGCTGCCTTTCTATTGAAAAGGAAGATGCCAGTTCAAATGAAAAGCAAAGCATGTTTTAGCATCTTTCCCCTTTCAACCATCTGGGAATAGAGCTCCTCACACAGCCAGCAGCCTCATCAGTGAGGTCATTGTTTCTCATTCTGCTGCTGCAGGCGGCAGGATGGACCACAGCACACAGTTGTACCTAAATTGAGCTAGCTGTAATTCAGCTGCCAGAACAGGGACCACAGCAACTTTGGTGTTTGAAGTGAGCCCATCAGAGATGCTGTGGACTTGCTCATGTAGCCACAACTAGGTTATGTGGGCTGTGCCTATGCTAGTAACTAGAACACGCTGTGCCCATGTGCTGGCCCCGAGAGCAAGTGTCATAGCATAGCTCACATCTACACAGCCACATTTTCTTTATTTCCCAAAATGGAGATGTCTGGACTGCAGTGCCAACTGGGAGCCATCATTGGCCTCTGCTGTCCCCAGCCTGTTTCCCAGGAGAGCAGGAATTGTCATTGGCCAGAACTGGGCTAGGGAGCACAACCACAACAGGAGCATACTGGGCAATCACACCCCAGTGCTTGGATCCAAGGGCTCATCTTTGTTATGTAATGTCTGTAGAACTGGCTAAACTAGAGCTGTCCTATATGCACTTCACCCAACCTTTCCTCATAGGTTGAATCTAGGTATAGCCTAAAGTATGAGCAAGAAACTAGCTGAGATTAAAATAGCATTCACATAATTGCATCCAAGCTGTAAACAATGTAATATCACTTTTTGCACTTCTCTGTCCTGCTGTGTTTGTTATACAGGAAGGGAAATCTAAATCATTTCTCTGTGTTTATGAATTCCCAATGTGCATTAACATTCAGTGCAATAAACTGGAAAATGCCAAGTACTATTTTAAAGCTTCTTTTCCCAGACACGCTGTGCCTCATATTTGGTCCTTTTTCTTGCAGGCTCTATAACCACAGAAAGAAAGGTAAAGACAATAGGATGAATAGTGTGCTTAATTTAGAATGATTCTGCAAGCTTTTGCAGGTAGATTTCTAAAATCTTATTATGTTAAAGACAGTCATTTCAGGTTTTTTACTTCAGGGTAAAAGAAAGTATCTTTGTATTAAGGTAATGTTTTCTCTAGGTTTTTTTCTACAAACTAATGCCATGCGCAATTCTTTTCGTTTCTTGGAGCAGTAGAAAAGCAAAACTTTTATTTATAGAGTCTTATAAAAAGATCTGATTCATTCTCCAGAAATCAATGATTTGGTACAAATAGTAGCATGCTCTTTACCTGCATCCCTGAGAAACATTGCACTGCTTACATGGTAACAGATTAGAGTTTATACTAAAAATCTCCCAGAACCCAGGGAAAAACAGAGATTTGGATGTGTTGACCAGAAACGTGACAACAGTGGGTGGACATTGAGTGGGAAGAATGTAGAAGGAGGGAAGTTGAATGCCACCGATTCTTTGGAGCTGAGAAACTGATAAGGAAAAAGAACCTGGCATTTATCCTTAGGATCTCTTTGGATGCAAGCAATCACCACTCCTAGTGGCAAATTCATAGAGAAACGTAACAAATTCACACTCTAGTGTTTTGTATGATTAGGCATGGAAATAGCATGTTTAGAAGTATTATCTATTTGAGGAGATAGTGGTTACTAATACTGCAGCTTTCCAGGTAGGAGTAGGAAGATGCTCCAGCTGAATATAGATCCTGTTGTATCATGACATCATTGTGACAATAGGCTTTGATTTTCTATATATAGCATTAAAACTCCAGTTGGTGGGAATGAACTAGTCAAAGCATCAGGCTGGAGTGGATCTGTACATCTCTCCTTATTCCCTGTTACCCAATTTACGTGCAATCCTGTTTGATAGTTCCTTTTCATGGCCCTGCTGACAGATTCTGCTATGGTTACGTTCACCCAAGCACATTTAGTGCAGTCAATGTAGTTTCTCAGGCTTGGCAGCAGGGTAACTGAGTCAGTCTGAATTATCTCAAAAATAACAGGACAGAGTAAAGGAAAAGAAAAGATCAGAAACCCCACTGCTGTTTTCTATGAGAAGCTGATGGAAAAGTTGAGGAAGAGAAGCAGGAATAATTTGTTCTTCTAATACCATAGGATAACTTACTCTACCAGCCCTCTGCTGTCTTTACTTCTCCTGTGTTATTCAAACAGGCAAGATTTGCAGTAGGGACAGGGAGCAAGTTTGGATACTCTCACTAAGTGTGGGTTTTGTCTCATCAGTATGACTTATTAAAGCACTGGCAAATTTTAATTTCTTTATATTTCTAAGCACTTTGCAGAATCTGAACCATCACATGCAGAGGTATATATATGCATGAACTGCCACTCAAGACACTTGTGAAGAGGTAGGCTTTTCTCTCTTGAGTTATGGGGAAGGATTACATCCCAAAGACACAAACAAGTAAAATAACTACAAAGTGTTTCTAAAACATTAGAGTAATTTTGCCTGGTTTCTCCTAATGGCAGAACCTAATGTCCACTAAAATGAAAGGGAGAAGCATGTGAAGCAGAGATACTCAGGGCTAAGCCACAGATATGCATATATCATAGTCTGATTTGTCATGTTTAGCAAAAACATTCATTTTCCACGTTCGCGGTACTGACAAATCAGTAGGCAAGTCCAAGAGAGCTATTTACATTACAGCAACTACAATTGATAAAACCCTTTGGAAATGTACCTCAGTGCTTTTCCATAATGTAAACAAATCCTTGAGAACAGCTGACCCAGATATCTAAGATAATTTGAGCATGTCACCCACATACCAGTCCACACAGGTATGCCAGAAGCCAAACTACCTTTGAAGGTTTTAAATTTAGAGTGATTTAAATGCAAACACTCCCTAAGCTGCACCGAAATTGAAAAAGCAACAATAGTGCCTGGGAAAAAATGAGCTTCTTATGAATAAAGGATAGAATTTTCTAAAGGACCCAGGTCGATCTAAACTTTAACTTATAGTTAAAATGCTGATAGTTTGCCATAATGGGGTAGTTTTGCCACAGAAACAAGGGACTACAGAAACTAATCTGGTATGTGTGATAGCCACTTCTAAGTGCATTAATTGTGCATATGTAATATGAAGTGATGAGAATTTATGTTTAATAACAAAATTATCCTCATGAAGTTTACAGACTGTACAAACACACTGTGCTCCAAAAACATATGGACAGTGAATAATTAAGGGACAAAAGAATATGTTATCTATAGTCTGAGGCAAAAAATGTATTCCTTCTTACTCCTTTTCTCATAGACAGACATAGCTATTGAAAATGCCCTCCCATAAAAAATGAAAAAAAGAGAAAAAAAAGAGCTCAAATAGCTGAGATGTATAAAATGAATCTAATCTTTTCTAGGCTTATCAACAAAACTGCTTGCATATACCATCATTAAAGACTGAGGCATATATCCCTACTGCAGAAAATGACTGTGAAAATGATTATTAGGGTATCAAGCATGCATAGAGTATATATAGCTGGTCAAACAATTTAGCTACCCACTTCCTGGCACTTCCACACTGCATAAATATTGTAACATAATCATAGGATAATTAAGGTTGGAAAAGACCTCTAAGATCATCAAATCCAACCATCAACCTAACACTATCATGACCACTAAACCACGTCCTGAAGTGCCACGTCTACATGGTTTTTTTTAACACCTCCAGTTGTGTGACCACCACTTCCCTGGGCAGCCTGTTCCAATGTTTGACCACTCTGTCAGTAAAGAAATTTTTCCTAATATCCAATCTAAACCTCCTCTGGTGCAACTTGAGGCTGTTTCTTCTTGTTCTACTGCTAGTTATCACCAGTTATGCTGCAGACCTTTTTTTTTTTTTTTCAAATGAACCAGCTAGCTTTCTTGAAACCAAAACAAATCCATGTAACACAAACACAGAAGGTCTGGTGCCCTTATACATATCCTCAGTTTCATGGTAGAAAAATATCACTGTGATAGGTTACTACTGAGCGGTCATATTATTACAGACACCAAACTGAAAAAAGTAACCCTACAAAAAGTAATAATTATGCCTGAAAGCACCAGGAGCACCGCATGGAGGGTCAGAGGACCCAGGGCTTAGTGCTGTGAAACAGAGGCATGACCAAGCCATGTGACAGATTCGACATCCTCCCAGTTTCCAAATTCTCACCTCTCATAAATACTGTTACAGCTACTGAGTCTTGACACCATAATTTGAAATAAGTTTGTTTTCACTTTCATTCATGACACAGTAAGATTAACTTGAAAAGAGATGTGTTTGGACCAAATAGTTTCTTGAATAGGTGAATGTCTGTGGGAATGATTTATAATAAAATATGTTTTAGTAAAAGCCCTAACTAGATCGGCCATCCTTTCTGAATTCTGAGAGAATATGGAATCTTATCCAACCCTCTGAATTGGGTGCCTATTATAAAGTTGTACATTTCTGATGGAGGAAATTATGTTTATTTTAGGTTGTTACATCCAGCAAAACCACTAAGTATGGTGTGTACATTTTCAAAGATTGCCTCAGATTGCTAGTGTCATACCATAAATATTCTTTGAAATACAACAGAATATGCATAACAAGAGGAGTCAAAACAGAAAGGAGGAGAACCTGGAAGTCAAATGTCCATTCTTTATAGGAAAAAAATAATCTTTCTCACTTTTCCATTAAGATAACATTTTAGATGCAAAAAAAGCTTGCAATAAAGAGTTTCTTGCTTTGCTGAATATCTTTTGGGGGAGTTGGGAAGGAAATTAAAAATGATCATTTGTGAATACATTTTCTGCTGATTTTGATTAAAATGCTAGACTTTTCTTGAAGTTGAAAACTCACAGAGAAGAAGATAAATGTAATATTTCATTGATGCCTAGGAAGGGTGGACAAAACACAATGAGAAAACGATGACCAAAAGGCTTCTTAAAACAAATAAGAACTTGCTTTTCCTTTGATAATATGTAATATGTCTGGAATATACTCTGCAGTAATTGTCACAGCTTCTCTAACCCTTTTACCGATGGCCTGAAAATTCTTTGGATTCTGACTTTAATAAAAATTTTTCCTGAAGCATTGTGAACAGGGGCATCCCACTGTAGTAGCCTGTCCCCAAATAGTTCCCAGCACTGTTCTCAGTAATGAGACCAGAGATATCCATTCTCATTAAGTCTGTCTCTGTCCTCTCTGCAAGAGCATAAACAATGGGATTTCAGATGTGCTGAAAAGACTTTGGAGAGTGAGTTCCATTAATATTTTTTATTTTGTTGTGGTGAAAATGTCACCCCACTCTTAAAAGCTTTATCCCTAGTCTTTCACCTTGAACACTTCTATAGAGCAGGCATCATCCAGGCCTGAGGAACCTGAGACATGTGTAAGTCATTGTGCAAGTACTGATGCCCCTGAGGTAGACCTTAGAAGCCACTTCACAGCACACAGCAACACTATGCAACAGTACAGGACCAGATTAAGTACAGAACACTTCATCTGTCACTCATCACTTTACTGCAGCAGTTGTTGAAAATGTCAACAAAGCAGTGAAAAGAATATGATTTATACAATAGAGCAGCTTCATATTCTGTACTCTGGATTCTAACAGGCGGAATTCAGTAAACCTCTTACAGGAATACACTTGAGTCCTAAATTCATTGTCAATGTACTTTTCTTATCCTTGATAAAGTAAATAGGAAACTTTAACGAGTAGCAAAAACCGAAAACATTCCTAGAAATCAACAGAATCCAAGTGAGGAGATTTTTTACAGATGGAGTTTAAATAATTATCAGTACACAGAATATGGAGCTGTTCTGTGAAATATTTAATAGGTTAAACCACTGTCAAACAACTACACAGTATTCTCAACACTAAGATATGTAAATGGTGTTTGCAGGTAGGTAGGTAGTGTAGAAGAGCAAATGAACAATAAAACATAGAAGACAAGCAGTTCATCTGCAAGAATAAAAGCAAATAAACGGCCATTATAGAAAAAGATAAATGTTGGTGAGTCTTTATAGCTAGGCTGTCATCAGTATAAAACTCCTTTAGTAAGCTCTTCTCACTTGCAGTTGAAAAAGACTGTACGATGGCATTTCAGGCTCTTTTCTTCTCCTTCCTCATCCCACTACTTCTAAAATCGTTTTATCTCACCGTATTTCCTTCAAGACATCTGAAATACTATTTTTTCAGGTTTTGTTGTTATTGTGGTTTTTTGGTTTTGTTTTGTTGTTTGATTTGAGGTTTTTTTTGCTTTGTTTTGGCTTTTTTTATTATCAGGTGATAGTTTTAAATCTGGAAATGTTGAAGACTACCAGAAGAAGGTTATAAAAATAACTACAGTTTTCAGGCTATGAAATACTTCAAAACCATTGGCCTTTGCACTCTGCCTTTTAGAGCTTTCCTACGTCTTCCACTATAAAGAAACTGTGCTTTTGAAACCCAGCTCAAGACCCAAGGTCACTGTGCATTAAAAGGTCTCTATGTCAGCGTGGTGAGTTGGCCCTGGCTAACAGCTAAGCACCCACTCAGCCATTTGCCCACTCTCATGCATAACAGGATGGGGGAGAAAAGAGGGGGAGAAAACTCATGGATCAAAGCAAAGACAGGCAACTCACTTATGAAGTACCGTTGTCTGAAAATCAGACTGGATTTGAAGAATTTAATATTTAATTGCTGGTTTGGTGATGGGAAGCAAACAAAATATAAGCATTTAAAACACCTATTCCCCACCCCTCTTTCCCAGGCTCAACTTCACACCAAACTCCTCTCTTCACCCCTTGTTATCACTGCAGGTTACACTTGGTCCCTTGAGGGAGGCAACAAGCAGCACAGGGGATTGTGGTCAAAGGTGTAGTTGTTTCTCTGTGCAGCTCCTTGCTTTATAAGCTTTTCCTGTGCTTCGGTGTGAGCCCTTATCAGCCTGAGGTCCCTTCAGTGTGCCTGCTCCACCATGGAGCACCTCCTGCTCCTCTAGCTGTAGTGTTGCCTTTGTTGTTTGTCACTCTTTTTGTTCCCTCCTCCTTTCACTGCTCCTTTGTTCCCTCCTCTATTTCCTTCCTCATCAGTGTTTTCTGCTCTTAAGTATGTTTTTACAGAGGTGTCACCAACCTGGCTGGTGGGCTCTGAGGTGTCCTGTAGTGGGTCTGTTGCAGAGCCACCTGGAACCAGCTGTGTCCAGCACAGAGCAGGTCCTGACCTCCTTTCACAGCTCCTTCTCTGCCAAAACCTCACCATCTACACTCAATACAGTCTGGAATTTGCATTCAATTGCAAGGTACAGGAGGGAATGTAAATCTCTTTCTCTTGATATATTCCCCAAACAATGTTTCTGTAGGTGCCACCTCAACTCAAAACCGTAAAAACTTCTACAGGAAGTTTTGGTGAAAGTACCCAGTAAGGCTACCAGGCACTTCTGGCCTCCAAATTCCAAAAGTAAAATGTACAATTATGAGTGGAGCTACTCCTAGGCCCAGACACCCTTCTTTCATCACAGCAAAGCTTCAGGAGGTGAGATAGTTCACAGAGAAGTGCTAAATGCTGTGCTGAAGAACAGATACAATGCAATACCTAATTTTATCCAAGCTCTAAAAAGGAGCCTTATTTTTGTATTGCAAATGATTTGAGGAGGGGTTTCAAACTCACTCCTTTTGCTACATGGCACCAGTCAGGTCAGTTATTTTTGAACCAAAGAGTTGTAAGTCTGTTTTCTGGGACAAAAATCTGCCATAAACCCAGAAACCTCTGTGGCACGCAAGGGATACTAGCCAAAATTTTCCAGGCAATGTAAAGGAGGTTGATTTTCTTCAAACCAAAGTCTGAACTTCTTTGGTTCATTTGAAAAATCTTCACTTCTGGTCTTAGTTGTCACTCCTTTACTTTACAAAATCTGACACTAATTCCCTCACACTACTACTGTATCACTGATTTGAATAGGCTTCCCCTCTGTTTAAGGTAAGCACAACATTAATTTATGAGCATTGAATAGGCTTCCACAAATATTTTTCAAATGATCAGTAGTCTTCAAAAAGAGATGTTGGCTTAAGAGCATGAAAATATGAAAGCAACAGAAATCTCAACAGTCTTGCCATGTTCAATTATTGCTGAAAGTTATGTATCTTTTGTGTTACGAGAACCTATGACTGCTGTTTTGCATGTCAACCATTTGCAGTGCAATTTTAATAATAATAATGTAATTGCACTTTGAGTAATTGTGCGCATTGTGTTGAATTCAAAAGCTTTGACTTTGACTTACAGCAGCATCAGAAAATGTTTTGATTATACAAAGCACGGTACAAAGACTTTCGTCAGCTTACAGCCTTCAGACACATAGGTCTCTTTCCAAAAATAGGTTAACTCATTCTACCAAATAGAGAACACCTAAATCAAAACTCTTCAGTGTATTTGTCTGCTATGTATATTGTATAGCATAGAGAGTACTGTAATTAGTCATCCCTTCCTGGTGGTAATTACTGGAAAAAGTTTAGGCTTCAGGAACAGTGTGTCTCTTTTCAAAACCCATCAGTCATTTTTTAAATTTGCAGATTGTATAAAACATTTTGCATGCTTACAGTCTGTTAAATTTTATTGCTACATCTAGCCTGGGGACCAGAGCTCACTGGCATTTTAGTAATGCAAGGGGATTTAAAATTTATATGTGTAGTTGCTAACTTTATTAACACTAATGTTATTCTTACTATGCTTTTGTTGTTTCCTTCATTTAAGGAGATGAACATCAGAGTTAAGTCAGTGATTAGCGTCCCTGTTAAGTAATGTTTGATAAGGCAGACTTCCCCAGGCAAACATTTTGGTTTTAAGCTCATTATTTTATACAGTTCTAAATCCTTATACAAGCAACTTTTATAAAAAAGATACTATATGGAAATCTACAACAATCAGCAAGCTTGCAAAGTTTTATTTCTGAAGATATTTGCTGCTGTTCTGCAAGTCTTGGCTAGTAATGTATTAAAGTTTGCTTTTGAACAGCACAAAATACTGCTTATCCTATCAAGGCATAGAAATCACAGAATCATTTAGGTTGGAAAAGACCTCTAGAATCACCAAGTCCAACCTTCATCCCAACATCTCCCTGATCACTAGACCATGTCCCAAAGCACCACATCTACTCATTTTTTTAACACCTCCAGAGATGGTGACTCCACCACTTCCCTGGGCAGCCTGTTCCAATGCCTAACCACTGTTTCAGTAAAGAATAAATATCATAAATAATAGCATGAGGCAGTCATGATCATAAAGGTCACATTAACTTCTGGTGACTACAGTGATTTGGAAAGGATGAGGTGGCAAAAAACAAAGATTGTGTTAAGCCAGACAGCAGAAATGGGGGCAAGTTAAAGGTATAATTCCTCTTATGAAGATATGGTTCAAAGCTGCAAGCTAACAATTTGCTTCATATGAAATTTTCAGCCTCTATCAATCCATAAGGATGCAAGAAAAAGGTGCCGAGTGAAACATACTGAAAACCTCTTTGCTTCTATTTATCTGGGAACTTGAAAGGGCAAGTTAATGAACAATGAACAAACTCATTACTTATTGATCACAATAGTAGCGATGTGTGTGCATGATGGCAAAAACAATATGCACCACAGTGCAAGATTGAAGAGGCATTTTTTTTAGAAAGTAATATTTAACTTTATCAGAGAAGTTGCTGTTGACAATATATTGGTTTTAGGATAAGCCTTCACACATACTGAGCACAGATACAGCGTAGCGTTGTTAAACTAAGAATCTGTGCTTCATGAATCATTTGTACAGAATGATGTTGAGACCACTGAGATTAGCTAATGGAGGTAACAGCATACTTTTCAATTGCTCTCAGTCATGGAAGTCTCAAGCTAGAGAACACTAGTCTCAGGATATTCCAGTATTAGGACATCACCTCAATACCCTTCCTTCCACTTTCACAACCATAGTCAGTATTCTGCAGCTACATTAGATGCACATTGTGTGACCTTTGTGGATGTATGTGAGGTAAGGAAGGGAAGATCTGTGCTGCACAGGACAGGCAATCCCACTGAAAATCTTAGTGAACCATACTGTTAGCTTGTGCCACTGTAGGATAGCTATATAAGAGAAAATGCAGTATATCATGTAGTATGTATGCAATCNATAAATATTTCCAGTCTTACTGCAGCTAATGTTGCTATGGTTCCCTATGTTGGAATATATGTTAATCTGCACATTCCCTATTGCTGAGGCTACCTCATATGACAGTCAAATGAAAGGAGATGCAAATTTGCAATCTTGATCCTCCAGACTGGGGGAGTCTAGGTTCTGTTGATGTAGACTACTTCAGAATAATGGTCTGAAAGAGTGATTTAGGACATATCTCAGTTTTGCAATGGAAGTGCATAAGCTTAGCTTCAAACAAACTGGTT
>VYZX01026761.1:7251-32671 GCA_013401335.1 Brachypteracias leptosomus
TAATAATGTGAATATTAATACCTGCCTTGTACCAATGCCCACATTTTTATAGTTACTACTGAACTGGAACTGTAGGAAAGTGTGTTCTTATTTGAAATGGGCAACATATAGAGAGCTTTTAGAAAGCATGAATAGTGGTTAAAAATGCAGCATGGCTTTGCTGAAGTAAAAAGATCTGTATGAGAAGGCAGGGTTTTATAATCAAGAACTGCATATATTAATGATCTGAAAAAATTGCACAAAAAAGATAAGGCAAGCACAGGCAGGAAATTCAGCATGCTATTTGATGGAGATTATATGGTATATACATATGGAAATAAAAGATAATGTTATTTCCATTACAGATCAAATATTTCTTATTAATTACATTTGCTACTTTGGTACAAGAGTAACTGGCATCTTAAAAATGTCTTAGTTAGATATTGTAGCCTGATATAATGACTTTAGAAGTCAGACTTGTCAAAAGAATACAGAAAAAAGTTTTAGAGCTGCATTTGAAAAACTGACAGCTTTCCTTTGTATTATGTAATATCAATTGAAAAATTTCTCTGGGTAAATATGTTAAAATATGAGGAACATACTACTTAAATGTGTCAATCTCTGTTTTATTCTGGATGATATCACTAGTAGAATTTGTGCTTGATTACAGTTCTGTCTTCCATAGGAGAGGCAATTCTAGTAAAGATCTTGCACCTAATATCTAGGCAGAATGTAACAATAAAGATATTTGCTCAGATAATTAGGGAAAGGATCATTTTGTTTAGAAGCGGACTCAACATTATATGCTGTTTATGCATACCTGAGCTTGGAAATACCCTAAATAATTCAGAACATGGAAAATGTTATTAATTTTATTTTAAACACTGATATTTATTGCTACCAAAAAGTACAGTTATAAATGTTACTTATTTTTAAAAGCAACCCAAATATTATGAGAACTAAAAATGAAACAGTCCAAGTTCTTAAGTGATGCAATCTACATAAATCTGCACTAGTGACCTTACTGGTAATCTTGTCTGTCTTGGCTTGCTTTCAGAAAAATAATTTTCTCACTCTAGAAGGATTCTCTGACGACTGTTTTCCAATGCTCTGTGTCCAAGTGGGCCAAATAATAAAACAGTGTTATTGCATCAGAGATGCAATTGAGACAGAACAGTTAAATACTTTTTCAATGATTCCTTCATCAAAGCTTTTTACTAAGACATATGGATTTAGCTTTGTCCAGTTTCTGAATTGTAATGTCAAAATTTGAATATTAAGGTACAACAAACAACACATTAAGGATGACATTCATATATCTGAATTTTAGCATTCTATGTATATCTATATCTTCAAGGAACAGTAAATCAACACCAAATAAATGTGATGAGATTAACCCTGAAAAATAAAATGATAACAGACTGTAACAAAATGAACTGCATTTTAAAAGTCAATATTTGAGTTACATCTCTTATAGCAGAGGCTATGTATCTTTAAAGCTGACTTTACTATTCATGTTGTATATATTTAGTCATATCAATATCCAAAATCAAAACACTTTATCTGATGGCACAGCTACTGAATCTGCTTGATCTAGACTATTCATTGCTGTGATGATTCCTACAGTTCAGGCAATGAAAGTGGTGAAATATCTATCCCATCAATACTGACCATTGTGTGCCTTGAATAATTGAGTGGAATTCAATAGTTAAATACCACTTCTTGAACACCAGAAGAGATATTTTACTTTGTGTTTGGCCCAGAATATATTATCCAAATTTCCCCATGTATTCAGTAAAACAAATTTATTTTCCAATAGCTTTCCTATTTTAAACTTTTTGACAACTATATCCTGTTATTTTAAGAGGCCATCAGCCCAGATTCTGATCTGTAGTTAGAGACTGCTGGAGATGCCTGGCCGAAGTGTTTTGCTACCTGCTGGCTGTTCTGCCTGACATACTGATGCAGGCTGCTATCAAATGCCTCTAATCATTGCTGTCTATCAAATTCTGGATCCAGTGTTACAGATGCTAATTTTTACATCAGACCATTTATTTCTCATTAGAAAGTTTAAAAATGTACCTAAAGAAGGGATGGATCAAAAGCTTCTCCTTCATCATTCTTGCCTGCTTTTGAAAGTTTATCCACAGAAATGCATTACAGTAAGAACAGGTAGATTTAAATGTTCTCATCAAGCTACTATGTAGCTGAAAATTCTTGAATTGTTAATCTTGTATTGTCTCAGCTTTCTTTTCCTTAGTTTCTCTTTCCTTTGCACACACATATGCACACATATATGTATCATGCAGTTAGCAACTGTGGTGATTTGGAAGTTCAAAGAAACAAATCTGAAAATGTTATAAAATCTCATTATTTACTTTTTGCCAATTTTGTTTTAATTTACTCCGACCAACTCTAATCCCATGTTCACCTTCCCAGAAGCAGGGTTAGGACTACTTTTAAAATTTTAATGTTAACAAATTATGCTTATTGGGTTTAGGAATTGAATTAGCTATAGCTCATGAGTGTAGCACACCAGCAGCATAAAGAAAAGTAGTTTCACTATAATGCTTTAACTGGAATTTAAGACAAAATTTATGCCTTAAACAAAAGTAGTTGACATGCTGCCAAGACCAAAGCAAGGAAAGTATATTAACTGTTGTTATGAAAATTAACAATATTTGTAATGTTAACACAGTATTTTTCTAGGATAAGTGTTATAACACATTTTATTTCAGAAGAGGCTCTAGACTTCACTTAGAGAAGGCAGTGACCTGGGAGCTACTGAGCAGGGCAGGAAAGGCCAGGACCTTGCAGACCCCTTGTTCTGTATTGAAACCCAAGGAGCGCTGCTGCAGCTGGTGGGTGCAGGTAGTGCTGCTGGAGCTCCAGCATGTGCCTGGCCTTTGGCTTTTTTGTTTCCCTAAGCAGCAGAAGCAGCGAGCTTGGCAATGCAGGACTTTCCTGCCTGTTGTACACCTCCTACCTTCTCCTACCTGCCATGCCCTTGCCCCTTCTTATATTCCAAGCAGTGAAAAGTTGCCTCAACTGCTGAGAAGTGTTGAACCAGCTCTGCCTTATCTTCATCATTAAAAGTAACAATAATGAAAAATTCATTTCAGATGAATTCAAAGACACCAGGTATCAAGTTTTGATCAAAGAATGAAACATGCAGGAGTGATGCAAGTTACAGAACTAATTCTGAAGTAATCACACATGACTATTAAGACCTGTGTGCCTGAACTAGCTGTGGATTTCCTGGCAGATCTTGATTAATTAGAAGTCAGGACATCAAAATGATCATTTAAGAAACAAAACAGCAATATCTGATTTGTTCTGGAGAGCTTTTCAGACCTTTTTTTTGGGGGTGTTACTCAACACAGCCTCCAGATCTGTGCTACAGTGTCAAATACTCAAAATAAAGGAAAAAAAAAATTAGTGCTATTTTCATAATCATCAGTTTACAATCTAAGCTATGAGTTTATTTTGGGATCCTTAAAACACTATATGAAGCAGACAGAAAAAAGCCACCTATAAAAATGGATAGGTATTTGAAGCTTTTCTGTCCTTGAGGCAACCCCCAATTCCCCTTTCAAACCAAAAAAGTCCTGCAATTAGTAACTGATATTATTATTTTTGAATTAAAATGTAAACGTCTTTTCCAAAGTAATCATTAATAAAATATTGAAAACTCTTTTTTAGGATGAGACCTCTGTGAATGATGATGAAAGATGCCTTATCACAAATCACAAAATTTGTAATTCCAATTTTATTACATTTGGAAATGAAATTTAAAAAAAAGAAACACAGAGGGAAAATATCCGGTCTTTCTACCAGCTCAAGCAGTTCAAGGGGTAAGTGATGTGCTAGTGTTTCACTGAATTTATATTGGGTATTTAATGAAATGTACTGAGAGTAGCATAGCTATTTGACAGATGTCTACTTTCCTCCTAAATGTTCAAATCTGCATATTATGTGAACATTTCTGAGTCTGCCCAAAACTCAACTTTAATACCTTTGCAGCTTCTTGAAAGAAAAGAGACAGACAACTGTGGCTGATTTTACTTCTGGAGACGAAATTTTAGACATAGTAACTCAAATGTAAGTCTCGTTGCCTTCAGTTTGGAGAGCCACCTCAGGCACAGCATTGTGCTCTTGGCTTATGTTCTTGCTGGTTACTGTATCTGGTCAGCTTCTGAGCACATGCATGGGGCTTTTGGTCTGCCTACTACAATATGCTATTGGACTTAAGCACAATTTCTTTTTATGTCCTTTCTTTCCCACAGGCTATCCAAGAGGGAAGAAAATACATTTTGCACCTTTCTTTGTGCTACCTTAATTTTTGTACAGCTTGCCTACGTTAGCATCTTACTCAAGTTGGTCAGTTACATGAATATAAGAAAGGACAGGCTATTGACTTAAAAGAAAAAGAAATGAATGTATTCAAAAAGACACTTTTTTTTTTGATCTGGGATAGATGACACTCACTTTCTGCATTAAAACTTGGATTTATTATGAAATAATTCTGTGGGAACAGCATAAAGGCCATTGAAGATAAAGTCACAGAAAGAAAACTTTTTGTTAGAGGTCCTTGCTTTCTTTCTTGAATTCCTAAATCTTTAATTTCAAGCAACATTTTGTATGATCTCTCCCATCACTATTTTTCTTCAGTGTGCTCTTTTTGTGGTATCATTTGTTACAGCCTTCTCTCTCCCTCTTTATCTTTTTAAAATCACCTCTTTTTCCTTTTTGTCTCCCACGTCATGAGTATTATAGTCCCTGGACAGGTTGGTGAGTTGACAGCTCTGAATATATTACACAACATTTTTGTCTATTCTAGAGTACTGATGCAAGCTTTGACCCTACTTCTACTGCACTGAATTTTCCATATTGTTCATCAGTAGTTTGTGTGAATGGCACTACAGAAATCATAAGAATTTTTTGACCTTGGATTCCACCTCTTGTTCATAACTTTGAAAACATGCATGTCTAGTGGATGAAGAATTATTCTTGGCTGTTCTCATTTCTCTAATGCATCTATTTCCTTGGTACTTCTTATCTAGTAAAGAATGTTACTTGAATTCATTTATGAGAAATTTTTCAGCACACATGCAAACAGAATATTCTGTCTTGGCATGGTAAATAAAAAAACAAGCATAGTGAAACCCATGTTTTTAGTAATGATGTTCATAGGTACTTCAATATATGCAGTGGTTGTCTATATATAGAGAGCTGTGAACAGCACATTGAAATGCCATAAAAAAATTAGGAGGATTCATCTCACCACATAAATAAGTTCAGTAAATTGAAATCAAGTGCAAGCAATTTCTTGTCAAATACAGAATTAGTTCTTATGAATGCTATAAAGACTGTGTAACTAACATGCATTATTCTCTAAAAATGTGATCATTTAATCAATAAATGGTAAAAACAGTCACAGAATATGAAAGAAATTGCAACAAATGAGGAAGCTTGTGCGTATGCCTAATAAGAATATGGACATCTACACATACATATAGTAAACATGCACAAGAAAACTATTGCAGTTGTGAAGGTATTAGTAATAGTTTTCCCACAATTTGTCAAATAGACATTAGTTGAATTGTGGATTGAAAAACACTTGGTCTCATTCAAATGCAAAGGTTTGTAATTGTTTCCAGTTGTATCAGAATATAAGTGACTGTAATGAAAATATTTTCAGATTTCCACAGTCAGCAACAACAAATTATTTCCATTATTTGGAACAACATATACTTCTTATGTGTTAAAGATCTTTATGTGGAGCTCCAGTGACTCATGAGATTTCACCCATATATATTAAGTATTAGGAATGAGGATATAAGGACACGGGGAAAACTTGGAAGTAGTCAGGCTTCTTCTGAGAGGTTACAACTATTGCTGTTACAATTAATGTTGCACAACACATGACAAAAACCTCAAATTTTTGTAACTTAAATATCTTATTCATTTGAATAACCAGTAGCTAATAACTGACTTGGAGGTTTTGTCATTTAGATTTCTCCCCCTGCCTATCTTCAAGAACTACTAGTATTATTATTAGAATTTAATTTCTTTTTACCAGTTACAGTTACTGCCAAACGGTTTTAAAATGTTTTGCTACCACGAATACATGTGTAAGTGTTGATCAGACTTCTTCAGTGGTTTAAAACCACAGATATACCTAATATAAAAAACAACTGTTGCTCTTTTAAACAAGATACTCAAAATGATTTGGGTTTTTTTGAAGTAGCATTAATTCAACGTCTGCTGTAGTGGGATCAGTAAAACTATCTTAGAATATTGTCAAATCAAGACAAGGTAGATTCTTTGATAGCATGAAAGGAAAACTGGTTTGTGCTTATCTACCAAGGCATGTCCTGAAGTCAAGACAGAACAAATCAGTGTAGACAAGTAAAAGCCTAAAGTATATCTTACTGTGTCAAAATTATGGTCATAAAATGACAAACAGCAATACAAAGGTCTCCCATGCAAAGTTGAAACAATTTTGGCAACAATACAAGGAAATAAACATTGACCAAGCAAGAGTAGCTTCTAAAGGCAGACATCTCCATCTTGACTTGTCTTATAATGCCTGTTAGAGGGACAATAGAAATGACACTTGATTTTCTTATCAAACCAGTTTTATTATCAGACAGTAAATGGGTAATGGAGATACTGTATTTGCAGAAAATTTCTAGTACAATTTTTCAGATTGTTTGCCTACATGTAATGTCTTTCTGCACAATTTTCACTTCAAAGGTAAGCCAGTTCTAATCAAACGCAGCAAAAGTCTTCAGAATTTCTACAAGAAGATGCAGCCACTATCCAGAGTTTTCCTGAGCGCACAGCCACAGAATGGATGGCGATTCCTCTCTCCTACAAGTAGGTACCAATTTATCTTAGCATCCACGTGTGTAAGCTTAGTTGATTATATTTTACTACTGAAAGCGCAAAGCACTCTACAGAACACATTTTAACTATTGTATGAGGACAGCAGAGGTAGAAAGTTACTTTATTTCACAGATTGTGTCTGTGCTTTCTCATTTTCCATCTCTATTCTTAATCTAGAATCCTTGGACTTAATTAATTAAAAGATAATAAGAAGAAATACATCAAATCTGTCAAAAGAACAAGCAAGAAAACTGAATTTTGGAATTGGTACTCTTGATAGAGAAGTGTAGAGTAGTTTTGGCAGAAACAAAACAAGATTTCTTGTTAAAATGGATGAAAATAGATCCAGATTCAGTTACCTAAGAATTATGATTGAGGTAATACCTTCCATTCTTCCTTGGTTTCAGGAAATGACTGATTAACCTTTCAGTTTTCTGATTTTGATGGTCCCAATTTTATAGTTCTCCAGAAGAGGATGATTCCCAAAGTGGGAGGAAAAAAAAAAATCCCTATTCTTTTTATTGCTTTGCTTATTCAGGTGCATCACTGAATTTGTATAACCCTTATCATATTCTAGGATAATCTCAGGAAAGCAATAAGTGAATCATAACTTTAGTTGCTCAAAAGGGACTACAAATTCCTATAATTCATATTCCATTTTCAAAGTAAGATGCAGTGCCGTTGTTTCTCTCTTTCTGGAGATAAATGAACATTCTTACATGATCTGTCTTCTCTTTCCTTAACTACAAAGAGAAGCAATTGAAACTACAGGTTGTTTTTTTTTTGTCTGGTGCCAACAGCAAGGTCAGGGTTTGGACGTAAATGCTATCAATGAAACCTAGCTAAGCACAAAAACTCCTCAGATACAGAAGATGAAGTGGTCATCAAAAGACTCTGTGAGCAGTTGAAGGGTAGGATTTGATTCCCTAAATACAAGCAGGTACTGTCATTAAAGGTGCCAGTGTGCATTTCAGACATTTACATGGAGCTGGCAGGTAAGTTGTAAGACCTACGAGAGCTTTAGGCTTGTGGGAGTGGTGGCAGGAGGCCTGCCAGGGGGAGGCAGCTCTTGGGTCCCTGGGTGTGCTGGCAGGCTGTGAGTGCTGTGAGCAGCCTGCCCACCCTCCTGCCTCCCAGCTTTCCACCTGGTGCATGGCTTCCCTGCTTGTGTTTGAAGTCTGCCCTGATATCCAGTGCAGCTGTGCAACACTGGACTGGCTCTTGTGGAAACCCCTAAGCAAGAGCTACGAAAAGCCTCATCTGAGGCCTCCACTCAAGCACTCTCTGCCCAGCAGCCTGGGAGGGCATTTGAACTCAGGCCCTTGCCTTGGTCCTTGCCCAGGTGACCCTATGGGCTCGGCCCATCCTGACCTCCTGGTGTGACTCCAGATATGCCTTGTCACTAGCAGTTTGCAGGCTGTGTCTGACCCTGCCACTGGGGCTGCTGCTTTTCAGCTGGCTTGGGTGCTGCAGAAGAGATCCTGTGCTGGGGAGCTCCCTGCCCTGCCATCTACCATTCCTCTTACTCATGCCAGTCTCCTCCTGGGCCTGGCTTGCTGTCTCCTTGTTGAACCAGCAACTGCCACTGCTCCTCAGCAGCAGCACTAGACAGCTATGGTCAGGCAGTTCAGCCCTATCCCAAAAGCTAGAAGGACAGTTTTGCCTCAAGAGCAGCGTTTTCAGCTTCATGCATGGCAATGGTATTTTCTTAAAAGTTCCCAAGAACTATTAAACAGACCTGCAACAAGTATTGCTTTTTTAGAGCACAAAAAAGCAGAAGAAAGCCTGGAGAGCAAACCAAAGCAGGAGCATGCAAAGGTCAGTAATTCAAATACATGATTATGAATTATAGAAAAGGCTGAATGTTCCTTCATCCTTAGCTGATAGGGTGTTTGACTTGCAATAATGTTTTAGACACAAAAGAAGGCAAATAATTTCTCTTTGTTTACAAAGACAAAAGTTTCTCTTCCTGTCATTCTTCCCAATGAATGCTGCATTGAAGACTTTCAAAACCCGTGAAACAGTCCCAGACACTTACTACTTTATTTGGCAGCAAGATCAGAGAAGATAATCACAACTCAAAATACTTCCTAATGATCTAGGGGATTGGAATTATTCTAATAATTATTTTCCTAAAATCTTCAGGGAAGGGAAGAAAGTGAGAGAATGTGTTGGTGGCTTTTATTAATAATGACATTAATTCTACAATAGCTAACCTGAGCACAAATATTGGATGTATTGGTAATCCTCAAAACGTCTGCATGGCCCTGGATACTGAAGTCCTTTATAGATAAAATTTAAAATTATTCCAGTGAGAACTTTAAGAATAAATTGTAATCATAGGTTATTTAATGATAATATTATATATTAAAAATTATTATTTTATTTTTTTCTCCCTAAATATGTGATAACTTTGTGCATCTCTGTGTACTCTCTGGAAATTTGAGCAAAAGTATTCCTGATGTGTTTGATAAAGAAGAGACTAAAGTGTTACTTGAAGTTTTTATTGCTCAAAGCAACACTATTGTTGTAGCTTAATAACATATGTCCTGGTTTTAGTGTTAAACAAGTACATTTCTAATAATCAGTTTAGTATCATTCAGAGTAAGACTGATTCTGCAAATCTTATTTTACAATACTTGCTACGTACAGCAAACATTGTGTAGAAAAATTCTTTGCATTCAATGTAATAATTTTGCATTTTAATAGATAGTTTCTTAAAGGACCCTTAGCTGTATTTTTTTTTTTTTACACAGAAAATATATTCATGTCAAGTTACATTTTCTACACTTATTCTAAAGGTCTTTGTGATCTGTAACAGTTTGAATGTTGTAAACTATCTCCTTGCTACTTTGGCTTAAAGCCAACTATGGAGCATTAAAAAAATTACTAACAAAATCTACTGAAAATATTTGTTATGATCTATTTCTAAACTACATAAAATAGCATTTGTAATGGAAACATCAGTCATCTTTAATTACACTATCATAAGTATCAAAGATATTAAAATGGAATGGATATGTAGCTAAAAGAGGGGAGTCACACTTATGTGTGGCTTATAATCAGCTATGTTACAGTGACCAGAAGTTTATATGTCATTGCATACTCCTCTTGCATTTTTCAAGTAGAGAGATTTAAGATATCAGGATAATACTCTACTATAGGAGGCCAAAACACCAATGTGCAGAGTAAATAATGTAGAATCTCTCAGGAGATGAACATTCAGTTTATGTGAACATTAGTTACAATGCAAAGGTAAAGGTAAGACATTTATATAGTTCCTACAAAACATATGAAATGGGAGGGATATTTTTTTCTGCTAAAGCAACAATGCTGGAAATCAGGATATCTTCTTTCAGAATCTATTGTTTTGAATGTGGATGAAATGCTTCAGGGTGCTTTTGTTGAGCTACCTCTAGAATGGAGACAAAAACACTGCCCTGTAGGTCCTCCCAAAGCTCTTTGGAGTAAGAGTTGTTATTGCCAGCGAACAATAGAGAAGTCGATGCCAAGGAAAGTCAAATGATTTGCCGATGCTAACAAAAGAAGGGAATGAATGCGGGTCCCCTGAATTCCAGTTCTATTTACTAGATTGCATTGTTTATTAGATAAATGCAACAGCAGAGATGATCACTGTTTCCAAAGGAGTTTAGAGACTCTCAGCTATAAAAAGGCTTATGAACTATAAACTAAGTTTAAAAGAGGAATATGTAATCTTGTCCACTTAAGCGTCATATGCAATTACATAAGATGTTTAAATATTCTGACAATTAGAAATACCAATGTCATGTATGTACTTCCTAATCTCACCAGTTAGAACTTTAGCAGCTTCATATTCATGTATGAGGAACATGGTAAAGATTTAAAAATGGTTTTTATCCCTTCTGCTTTATCTTGGCCTTTAAAAATATTATCTGTTATTGTCCATTTTTAATTATTACAGTAAAATTAAAAAGTGACACTCAACAGGCTGATTCTTATATCATAGTTCCTTTCTGAGATATACTGGATGACAATATGCTCTCCTCTAAGTGGGGTTTTAATTGGTGTAATGCTTTACTTTCCTACTCTTTTCATCAGAATATCATTAGGGTCACTCAAACAGCTGGCATGTAGCACTGAGCAAAAATAAGAACTAATAAATTAATGTTTAAAATAATTAAAGCTATTAGCTGCTTTGTAATAGTTTTCATCAACAATGTTTTTTGCTACACACAGACTTGCTCTCAGTATCATTGTGCATTTATCTTCATGACAGAGCAGCCATTAGATAGGAAAACACAGATAATAGATGCTCGCTTTCAAACAATCCTCTTCAGGCACACTAGTTTTTCTACAATGTGCTATGCAGATGTAACCAATGTGATAGATTTAGCTAGTATTTTAGCTGAAAACACTTTTAAAACTGATTTATAACATCACATCATTCAGCAAATATGTCCAAAAGATGCTCACAACAAAACACAAAATAACTGTCTTTGTTTATCTAATTATATTGCCTCTTAACAAAATTTCAAAGGCTCTGATTATTTGTCTTTTCAAAAATAATGTTTTGGTAAGTAGACAATAGAATTCATAATTCATTATTATACATTTACTAATACAAAAGACAACTGCATACAGGCAACCTACATATTTTTCACAATATTTTATACAGGCTACTATTAGTAAGTTATTGCATTAGTAACAAAATTGCACTATTCTCACTCCATCAATGCTACAATTTTGCTGCAACGTAGAAGATGTCCGAATAACAGACCTGGCTTAGACCTAGAAAGAGAGCACTCAGCATGTGTGTGTTTGGGTTAGAGACTGAAAAGTTCTTTCTATGTGCATATAAGCTGAAGAGAATACATCTAAACATGGATATTGGTAGTTCTCTGTGACAAAATGTTAAGATAATTCAGGATTTTAAAAAGTCCAGTGGTAAAAGACTCTCACAAGTACAAACTGTTTCCCTCTGTGCTTTATATGATTCTTGCATTACTTTTGACATGTTGACTAACATACTTACATTTCTGTTTATCAATCCTAATGCAGAAATGTATTAAAATTTAATTATTAGTGAAGACTGAAATAACCTGAGATTCTCAAGGAATAGATAACTGCAAAATATGATTTCACTTCAAAATACTTGTTTTATTTTATTTAAAATAATTTTCTCCAATTTTTACTGACAAGCCATTCCAGAGTTGAAAAATAACAGATTATCTATTAATCTAAACAAAATACTCTATAATCAGTGTGTTCTATATTTCTAAAGCTATATTGTACCAATACCCTTAAACTTCATGATGAAAACAAATAACTATGTTTCTCAAAAAGTCTTCCACTTGCACTTTAAGACTGAAAAGCCAAGACCTTGGTCATTTTCTCATGCTTCTGAGAAGCTGTGCATATAAATATGTTACAAACTCATATACTCACCTATGGTTTGGAGAAGGAAAGGTCACAAAAGAAATGCTCAATTTTTGTGAAAACGTACTTCAGAATGTTGTATATATTCTTTTAAAACATAAAGTTTGAGTATGGAAACAGGTCTTTGTAGGGCTCTCTCAGAAAAAATGGAAACAGATTTCTGCTAAATAGAATTTGGATGATGAAACTGTGTTTCCTGACAAGTTTATCTCTGGGTCCAGTCCTGTCCTCTGTCCCCAGCCATACTCCCTTACATACCCTTACTTGACATAACCTGAAACCCTACAATCCATAAAGAATCATTTAGGTTGGAAAAGACCTCCAGGATCAAGTCCAACCTTCATCCCAACATCTCCCTGACCCCTAGACCATGTCCCAGAGCACCACATCTACTTGTTTGACACTCTTGTCCTTCTTTTTCAGCAGCCTTGGCAGTGAAGGCAATGTAAATCTGACTTCTCCAGTCACGACTCCTCCAGAACTGCGTGTATTCCTTTACATTGCCTCCTTTGGTGGGAGTCAGTGTTTGCTGTATGCCTGTGTAGAGTGCCAACTGATGGGTGCATCTGTTATTGGAGGACAAGAAAAGGCTGTAATTCCAGGTAGGATGACTTTTTGTAGGACTAGCCCATGCCTGGGCCTTTGTGAATGGTCAAACACAGGCTAAACACCAAGTGTCCCCCAGCTCCACGAAGCCGCATGGTAAGCATGGCTAGTCAGCACATAAGGCCAGCCTCTGCACAGACATGCTGTCTTGGGCAGCTGAGACTCCAGCGTGGTTCCTGCTCAGGTTTGAAACACAAGCCCAGTGAAGTGAGAGCAGGAGAGGAGTGTGAAATGCAAAGGTTTTATGCTGCCTGTGTGAGACAGCATTTCTTAATTGCTAACATGGCAGATCTGAGTGGGATGATAGCTTTCTGAAGACTGCAAGAAAGCTGCAGAATGAGTAGCTGTTAAGCTAAAAGAGAAAGATGAGAGCTAAAGGGAAGTGGTTGGAGTTGGAACAGAGGGGTTTGGGCCAAAGCCAGGATGGGTGGGAGGAGGTGAGGGAGGTGCTCAACACATCTTAGCTGGCTCAATGTTATGTATTTGCAAAACAGTCAAGGTCTTCTAATGGTGCAGAGCAGCGTGGGCTGCAGCATCATCGTTAAGTTGTCATGTTGCCACTGAATAAAAGAGAAGATATAACTAGAGTACACTTCTCTAAGCATCTTTTCAGTTATGTTTTAAATCAGTAATGGTGTTTTGCATGAACTAGCAAAGCTCTCAGGTTGTTGCAGAAAAATTATAGCAGTATATGGCTTCATTTTGATAGCTGGTGTAAATCTTGACCCACATTTCAAACCTTTGCAGAAGTTATGCTATGTACATGTAGTCTTTTATGTTTCTCCCCAGTTATGTACCAAATAGCAGGCATGTGTGCACATATGTAATTTGAGGCATTTCAAAACATCTGGCTCTATTTTTGAGACATTTGTGTTATAATACACTGTTATGATCTGTCTGTAAAGATATGTGGAACAGGATGGTTTTTTTTCTGAGCACTGAAGCCTCCTTGCAGGAAGCTGCACTTTGCTGCATAATGTCAAGATAATGGGGCTGATTTAAGGACACTATGTTTGCCCTCAATATGAATTTCCTTGCACTAAGAAGCCCAGTTTAAATCTCACAGTGGGCTTCTCCTGTTCTTGAAATCAGTAGGAAGTAAGCCAGATTTTTGAACCTTGTGAGAGTAACTTGTTCTCCTTGGATGCTAGTCAGTGCTTATTGCCTCACTATCAAAATGTAGCTTCAGCTCTTTAAAGAGCTACATGTGGTGAAATTCTTTTTACTCTCCTCAGAAATGAAATTCTAAACTCTTCAAAGTAAGACTCCTGTTTCAAGGATCTTCTGGCTTAAAAGTGAAGTTTGTTTCCCATTTAAAGAATGGGTAACATTGAGAGCTCAGTGATGTAGCACCTCATTAACAGAACACCATGCTGAATTGTCTCCTATGGACAGCTACTTCTATACTGAGGATGCTGGAGGTGTTTGTTCCTCCTGCACCTGTCAGGGTATATGGCAACTGGTTAGTGTATGTGGGTAACAAAACCGGTAGCTCTTTTGATTGTAGCCCTTTGTATCCCTGAACTATAGCTGCTTGCTGCTATTTCTTAAGGCTAACCTATTCAATGGAGAATTCGTCCTCCAAAGATATTATGGCTGAGCTCCTTAAAACCTAGCAGTTCTGATGTGCAAGAATAGATTTTAATATAATTATTTCACTTTGATTTCAGTCATAAGTAATCTTATATAGACATTAATTATCAACAACTGAATTACTATCAAAGTCTTTCCCCTTCTCCGTAGAAATCTTTAAACTTCCAGCACTGTCACATCTTTCTCTTCTTACCTGATGATTATAGGTAAAAGTTTTACTAACAATTTAATTATTCTCCTTTAGAAGCCACGATAATTATAATGGGCTTGACTTGGCTTCCATTAAAAGTCTCTTTTAATGATTTTGCCGTTGACTGTAGTCCAATGTGAGAGAAGAACAGTTTGTAATCAACAAAATCATAACTCAAAATTGTGCAGGGATGAAAGAAATTGAAAGAACAATACCATTAATATTTTACAGAACATCATGGTACTTTCGTATGTGCTATCAGTCCCCAATAAATATATATTGGCTGAATCCTGTAAAACTGTATTCACTTTCATAATTGTTATTCATATGAATAGCTTGACTAAAATTTGCGCTGTAAAGTGTAGCAGACAAATATCTGACAAAAAGCTGGACTGACATTTATAAGGTCAAGCTATTTTTCCTGATTTTATCATACCCATGTTCCTTGTAAAAATATTTACTTGCATGCTTAACTTTAAGTACTGGAAGAGTTAGTACGTCTCAGGTATATGGGTCTATAGGAAGGGGATGAAATAATGTAGGCACTTGTTAGAAAGAAATGCAAGGAGAAGTCAAAGGGCCTGAATGCTTGCAGATGATTTGGTGAGCTGGTTGTATTAGAGAGGCAGAGTAAAGGGAATATAAAAGAAAGACCATTATTTAAAAGAATTTTTATAAAAATTGCATTGTTAGTAGCAGAGTAAAGGAAAACTTTATAAAGAAATACAATTACAAATAGTAAAGAAAAATGTTGAAATTATGATAAAATGAAGGAAAAAAGAGCACAGACTCAGAATTTAGCTGTAAGGACATGTTAAAGAACCAAGGAATGATTGAGCAATGTACTAAAGTAATAAAAATGAGTAATAATTTTTTTTTTTCTAAACACGTCAGAAGCAGAAACTTCGTAGGCAGTCTCCAGGGCAAATGAACGATGTGTAAGGGGGGAAGGGAGACGCCTATGAAGTATTAACTATGGAAGAGATTTTGGATGTTACCAGGTTACTACATATGTTGATGGGGGCATGCTCTGGAGGTTTTCAAAGAAAACAATAAGAGAAATGTTTGTGGTGGTTTTGTTTGTTTGTTTTGGTGTTTTTTCTCATGAAATAATCATGGATTGAATAACAGGAAATAGGGTAAGAATAAATGTCAGAGACTATGACTTAGTCCTGTAAGAACTGTCAAACTAGTGCTAGACTTGTGCTAGAAAAGCGAGTGAAGAATAATGCATAAAATTTGCTCATATTACAAAAGTATTGTGACTGTAAAGACATGCAGAAGAGTTTCTAAGGTGCTGGGTGACAGCACAATAAAATTGTAGATGAAATTCAGTGCTCAAGAGTAACACTCCTATAGATAGTTTGCTTTTACCATTTAGAAAAGGAACCTTAAGAGCAGTTCAGGGTATTTTATTGCAAATGACTTAATGCTCTTTATTTGTTGAAAAGGCAAATAGATTCTTGAATCTTTTGGGACAGCAAAAACCCACAATGTCACCATATTCATGATATGCCCATCTCTTGAATGCTTCATGAAGTCCTCCATATTGCGAAGATACTTAGCACTACCAAAAAAAGATAGAATGAAGAGTGATCATAGGTATAAGCTGTTACTGTGAAAGGAGGGAGTAGATTAGTTTTCTTCATCTTAAGAAAGGGAAGATTGAAGGAAAATAAAATAGACATATATAAAATCACAAATGTTATGGAAAAGGGGAATTGGAAATGATTATTCACTTATTATCTCTTCCTCCCAAGAGCTAGGAACTACCAAGTGAAATTGTCAGCTAGCCAGTTAAAACAAAGAAATTATTTTTATTATTATTATTATTATTATTATTATTATTATTATTATTATTATTATTATTATTATTATTATTATTATTATTAAACTTGGTATAATTGTTAATTTGTGCCCAGGACACTTGGATGAGAAAAGTATGAATGCTTCAAGAAGTGATTAAGCAAATTAGTAGATGAAAGACTCATTAAGACCAACTAAATATGAAGAACTGATGAACTCTTTGTCTAAGAAAATCTGTATCCTCCTAGAGTTTGGATGCCTATGCTAAAAAACATACCACTCGAGCCCACTACTGTCAAATAGAGGATACCAGGCTAAATTAATCCTTGGTTTAACTCAGCCTTTCTGATTTTCTACTGGAAGATATTTCAGCCTTTATAAGCATGCAAGCACAAAGATAAACATACGACTCACAGGAGTGAAAGGTTTTGAAGACCAGCTCTAAAACAGGCTTGGTAAGATGGTCAGAAAACAATGGGATGAAGTGGGAACTGGGAAATGTAAAAAGGCTCTTTTGTTAAGTGCTTTAGTGAAGAGCTCATATCTTGAAAGGTCTTGATTATTTTCAGAAATTCATTGCTGAACTACTCAACCTATTGATAGTTCAAGTACTTTAGTTCAACTAAATTTCTTTAAAACCTTCAGTCTGAGTTTTTTTTTTCACCTTTATAGATTACTCATAATAAATACTGCAGATGAATAGAGACATCTAAAATCTTTGGAAAGTACCTCAAATAGTAGTAGTACGTAATTAAAAAGACCCAAATTCATTAGTTGCTAGATACTACAATACTCAGCTCTGTAGAAATACAAACCTGAAGTTAGAAATGCTGATTACTTAGGATTACATCCTTTCAGTATGTTCAAAATCAGGACAGAAACACACCTTAACTTCAGGTGTGCCCCTGTACCTACAATAACGCTAAAATCCATTAGAGGTGGAAGCTGGTCTTTTTAAATTTAAATTTAAAGGTAGACTGAATCTTGGTACACCCAATTCCATGGCATCCATTTATTAATGCATAATTTTAAAAGGCATTTTTTTCCTTTTAGTAAGACTGGGGGAGCTTAGCTTCTGTTAGGGGAGGCAGTCAGCACCTTGCAAGTTAAAACCTATGAGTTCCTTCTAAACAAAATTTTGATTTTCATATTGCCATCATTGTGAACAAAAAGATCTCTTGGGAGAGTGGTATTTGCACGTGTGTAAAGGAAGTTGAAACAATAATTACTGAAGTCTTAATAATCAGTATGTGCTAATGTCAGCAATGCATCAGTTGAATCAGTGTCAAGATAGGAAGTGTCGACTCAATTGTCTCAGGTCAGTAGTTTTTATCTGCAGTTAAGGAGGATGGGGATTACTTATTCCTAAATGATCCTTTTAAGGCCCCTTCATAAAAATGTCTCATCTGGGTGTGTCTGTGTTGCCATTGATCTCTTTATTTCTATCCTCATAAAAAGGCAGTGAGCAGGCAAATTACATAGGAGTTATGGCCACTAAGCAGGCTTAAAAGGAAAGTGTGACAGATTTTTCAGAGGAAAAGCGGTCCTGCTCATCACTGTTCAAATGAACATTTAATAATTCATAACAACTGAGTTATAAGTTTCCCCTTCAATATGTTTTCAAATGTGAATAGATTAAATGGTAATTGCTATCAAGCTTTATGTTCTATTTCATGTACCTAATAAAAGTTTATCTAGTGGAGCTTACTTTGTATCTTTTTGATCTATTCCTAACTGACTGCAATATACTATATTAAAATATTTATCGTGCTATCAAATATTAACCATTTTAAAATCATCTGACTAAAGAAAACAAATAATGTTACTTGTTTAACTTTTCATGCATTTCCTAATATTTAGTTGTTCATAACTCTCCCATGATATAGCACCAAAAATACTGAAGACCCTAGAAATTATATTCACTTTTTAAAATGGGTCTGTTTTGAAATGCACTCTGCTCACATCTGTCAGCATTGTTCATTTTGGTTCTGCATGCAGAATCCTATTTTTGTCATCTATAAAAGGTTATGACTCTGTTTCAATACAAGAGAATCTTAGAGAGTTGTTTGTTTTTCTGTAGGTTAGTGGGTTTTTAAACTATTTTGGGGAGAGTATAGAACTTTATTTTTTAAAGAAAAAGTTTTTAGGAAGTTTCTTAGTTACCCACATGCTCATACATTTGGTATGATGTGGCTTTGGTAAAAATACCAGCAACTTACTAGACTATAATATGAATGATCTCATGATGGAAAGAGAAGAATACTGATCTGACAGATGTGCTACAGTTACATCACTCCCCAGCTGTGTGGGTTATGCTCTCCCAGGGTGCTCCTGCTTGCTCGACCCGTTGCTGATTCATATCACAGAACTAACACAGCACAAACCTCCGTTGTTTCAGTTAGTATCCTGCTGAGTTTGATCTGAAATGGTTCAATGAAAGGTCACACAAATGCCTGAGAGATTGCTAGGGGTGTGGACCAAATAGCTGGGAAATGGGAGAAGAGGGATTGCAGCACTTGCAATTAGAGCAGTTAGACAGCCATGGAATAGCATCTTTGAAGCTGACACTTGGACAAGATCAAGAGGAGAACAACCTCCTTGCTCCAATCCAATCCTTCACTTTGCTGGGGAAAAATTGTTCTCTTAAAGGTCAGGTGTATAAACACTACTATTGAACCATTTATTTTTCCATTGGAGAAAGCAAGTCTGATCACCAGGTTATCAGAGTAAATCTACTGAAGTGAAAAGCTGCAGTCTGTTAAGAGCCTGGTGCCTCTTAGTAAGATGTTAACTATGTGAACTAAGCCCCCTTTTCTACGCCTCATTCTCTGGTGGACTTAGGACTTTTTTTCCTTGGCTTCCCCACACAGGTGTTAACTAATTCACAACCCCCCTCCTGTTCATAGAAGCCTTCCTTCCATCACAGAGATGCTAAGTTAATGTCCTTGAGCTCTCAACAATGCTTCTGTAGGCTATTCCTTCTTCAGGTTCTTCAATTTCCATAATACTCCACACACTTTGTAAACAGCAGTACGAAAAGCTGCTTGAGACTTGCTCCCCAATCTAGGCATTCTACAGTAACTATGTAGATCTGTATAATAACTATATAAAGAAAGCATCCTATGTTTCCATCTTCTCCTCTGTTATCTTCATAGAGGAAAGATGCTTCACTTAACAATTTTTGTTAAATACAGTGTTTGTGTTCTGACTTGTTTATTCTGGCTAAAATTTACTCTCCTCAGAGAGAGATCAACCTTCTTTTTCTTCTTCAAATCCAGTATCTCATTAAAAAATACTATTCCATGATATTCATAATCACGGAATCACAGAATCACGGAATGTTAGGGATTGGAAGGGACCTTGAAAGATCATCTAGTCCAATCCCCCCGCCGGAGCAGGATTACCTAGACCACATTGCACAGGAACGCGTCCAAGCGGCAAGGTCAACGATTTTCTATGTATCCTTGGTATCAGTATGGTTATTCTGTGGGTCATGTATTTTGGAATGAATGCGCTAATACGCACATTCACTTTGTCTTTTCTCAAGTTTAAAAGACCCAGCATATCAATATGACATTGCACATATAAGTCATCAGCATGTTTCCGCTGAGGTGGGTGGAATCAGTGTTTTGCATGGTCTGAGAATCAGGCCCAGTAATGCTGTAATTTTGTTTCTAATCTTGCCTTGCTTTTCTTACATCTGTAAGCCATACTTTGCCTTGAGTTGTAGCCGTGGGATTCTGGATTGATTTATGGGGGAGGATTCTGGATTTAAATTTGAAGCCATTTGAAGCAAAGTCTGTTCCTCTTACATCCAAACCCCTATAACACACACACATAGTCTGCATAACAATCATCTAACACAGACATTGTGAAATCAGTACTTCATGTATAAAGACCAGGGACAGATTGTTCCTTGGGGATAGCAATGTTCAGCCTCATCAGAACTTTAACCTTTTCAATAAATTCTTTCTATATTTACTTTCCTCCAGCTACACGCATGGCGGTGTACTTACTACATCAGTCCTGGCACCAAAACACACCAGAACTGAAAGTACAAACAGCACCTGTGCAGAGGGGAAATCCCACTGTATCCTGACCAGCTAAAAGCATTAAAACTGCTACTGGTAAAAAGATGTAAAATATATAAAAAGATATAGACAGATTGTCTATGGCTCCCCACACAGGCAGTTGCAAAGGTGAACTGGAAGGCAAGGCACCCCAGTTCTGATTTTTTTTTTTTTTACAGAGTATAGTTCCCCAGGCACAAGTTCAATGAACAGGTATTGAAGGACTCACAGGACACATCTGTGGACAAATGTGTATAAAAATCACTAACCTTCAATGGGGGAGACAATAACATTTATGTATTTAATCTGTCTAGAAAGAAGTGTATGATGTATTTTTTCAAGAAAGATTTTTGGTTTTTTGTTGTTGGGGTTTTTTTTTTTAGTTTTGTTTTTGCTTTTAAATTGATGGTAACATATCTTTTCTTGATGAATAACACAAATTTCCAAAACCAACTCTTCATATAAATTCCAGGGTTACAATTACAGGTTTGATTCTCTTAGCCAATTTAATCTGCATGATGAGTATGATCAAATGCATTGGCTTCTAACATTTGTAACTGTAGTGGGTCTGTCTGAGCTGATTTTCCCCATACAGCCCTCATGCTGCAGTACTGGAAGCCAGAGGGTGTTGATAACACACACCCTTGTTATGACTATCAGTGCCCACACAGCACCAAAGGTATGGGGAGGGGGCAAGATTTGGAAGGGGATACAACCCGGACAGCCAACCCAAGCTGACCAATAGGATATTCCATACCATATGACGTCAGCTCAACTATAAAGGGAGGAGGACAGGGGGATTTGGGGGAAGACATTTGTCCTCCGAGCAACCCGTATGTGTTCTGGAGCCCTGCTTCCCTGGACAGGCCCGACACCGCCTGCGGATGGGAAGTAGAGAGTAACGGCTTTGCTGCTTTTGCTTTGCGTGCCCGCGACCTTGCTTTCTCTGCTGTTTATTAAAACTGCTTCTTATCATAACCCACGGGTTTTCCTTTTCCATCTTACTCTCTCCCCGCTTGCCTTGCTGACGGAGGTTTTGGTGGGGGTGGGGGGAGTGATAGAGGGACTAGGGGTGGGCACTGGGCACCCAGCCAAGGTAAACCCACCACAGTAACACATGATAAAATGCACACAAAAAAGCTTATTTTTAAATAATCATACAATAAGTTCAATGAACACTGTGACAGAATATGAATTATCTAACAGGCTGCAGAGTAATACAAGTTCAGTCTGGAAGATAGATACAAGCACTGAATGCAGTTAGAGCATGAAGATAAGAGTGTAATCTTTTGCCTACTTTAATAAAAACTAAAATGAATGAAAAATGGTAAAATAAAACAAACTATTAAAAGCTCGACATAGGGCACCTGGGTGAAAACTCATTTGCTAATTGTTTGAGTTTTACACCACTGAATCAAGATGATTTAAAATACTGACTGGCAATAAATAACACTGAGTTAAACTCGGTTACAAACTACCACAGGTAACTCTTGTACTCAGTCCAGGCCTTTGTGCACCTCAAGTTCAAGGTCTTTATTTGCTCATCAATTATATGAAGGGAGACAGTGGATAATATTAATCATTGGACTTTCCCTCACCTTTTCCTCTGTGGGGTGACTGTGCCTAACGAAAATTTGAGCTGTGCTGGTAAACTAAGATTGGCAAAAGAGGCACTTTGCATGATGGGATAGATACGCAGCTAGTTTTGGAATCAATGTACATGAAATTACAAAGTGCTATTTTTAAATGCTCCTCTATGTATGCAGCAGAATTTAGTCACCTGACGTGTCATACCAAGAAATAGAGAAGATGCAAGACTATGAGCAGTATGCTTAGCTTCATCCATTTTTTAAAGGCTCAGGCAGTTCTTCTATGTGTAAATGTTTCTACCTTTTGCTATAGGTTCCTCTTATCACAAATTTCTATGTTCAGTTTAAGACTGTTCCAAACCAGCTGTAGCTGCTGGTTGAATTTCTTGCCAGAATTGGAGCTTTTTCTTCTGTTTTTATGCTAATTTTTAAAGGAAATAATTTCTTTAAAATAGAAAAATGAAATATAGCTATGCATTTTTTTATGGCTTTAGAATTCTAAAAGGGTTTCAGGACTAGACTGTTCTGTTCTTAATTCATTCCTTGTATTTGATTTATGTATACGTGTTGGTGAGAAAACCACTGTCAATATTTGGGAGGAAGGCAGAGAACTAAACCCCAGCAGCTTCCCCACACTCACAAAACCTGTGGCATGAATGGTTCTGGAGGAGAGCTCAGAAGTAGCACAAGGCACAGTCACATCTATTGTGCCTCTTTTCTGAGGGCAGCAAACCTTCCTGTCCCAACCAGACCCTGCAGACCGCTGTCTATGCAGCATAAACCCTGGATTCAATAAGGTAACAGCTGTTATCAGGGTGCTTTTTATCTGGGAGGCAAAGTCTAAAATTGCACCTGACTTCTCTGTGGACAGAGACACCAAGTGGTGAATGCTCTGCCTAGATCCTCAGGTTTTAGATGAAATCAGTGAGAGTAAGGTACCTAAATGAATACTTCTGAGGATAATAGCTTCTGTGTCTTTTGCCCCTGTGTAGTACAAGGTAGACTCTGAAGAGTAATTTATCAAACGATATATTGTGAGCCTTGGAAAACACAACACAACTTTAGCATTGTTTTTTCCCAAATAAGATTACTAATATATAAAACTAAGCTACTCCATTTACTAATACAATCATACAAGTAATTAAACTAGCTGTGGTATAAATTTAAATTCTCTATTTATAGGTCAAGCCTCTGGTTGCTCTATGTCAATGATTTTTAGCAACAAAGCTCCATAAAGATAGATTTTTTTTTTTTTTAATAATGCCAATAGGGTCTGTATAACAAAAAGTGAAGAAACACATATTGGTCTGCTGACTGTTTGTGTGTATCTGTTGTCGCATATATACATTTCTGTACAGCACAAGCTCAGGAGAACAGATCAAAACCACATGCTACATGTCCAGACAAATAGTCTTTTTGAGCTTTGCTAAGGCAGTAGAATGAGTTCTTGTTTTCCTGAGATATTGGGGTCTGCTTGCTTGCCCAGTCATTTGTTTAGATTTCAATGGAAAATAACATAGCTAAAATTGCCACACTACAAAATGAAGTGAATTGGAATTCTGTTCCTCCATGAAAAGACTTGGAATGAGATTTAAATCAGTGTGTGCTTGGTAAAACATGGCAATTTGATGTCTGTTCCATAAAACTGACAACTGCATCTAGTTGTTTTTCTTCTGAATTTGATCAGATAATTTGGTCAAACTAGGAGAATATCTAACAGTTACACAATCAGAATGAAATTTGTTCAGAAAATTACAACACGATGAGGGAAACTTAATTAGTTTTGTCAGCAAATATAAAGGCACTAGCTTGCATTTCCAGAAACTGTCTAAAGCTTTTACAAATACTCTGATTCAGCTAAAATCAGGATAATTATATGCTGGGCTCAAAAAATCCTCATTAAAATAACATTATTGGGGTTATAATGTCCAAACCTGAAAAGATAGGAAATATTGCAATTAATAAGCAATTGGTTTGACTAGCTGGTATATATATTAATTATATGACTTTAAAATTTGCTCCACAGACCTCCAGACCAGTGGATATGGTGTTTACTGTACTTTACTCAAATTCTACTGCAGACAATCATACTGATTTCCTTTTTCATTTCTTTCCCTATAGTTCCTGTCACTACAATACATCAATGCTTAACAAATTCTAATGCTTATTTTGCCAGGACCTGGGGAAAGGTACAGGGGTGGTGACTACCTCCTAAACGAGGGGGTGCAAGGCAGAGAGAGATCCTATGGTTTCTCAGTGCTTTTTTTAAAAAAAAAACCAACCTAGGTTCTGAGTTTTGAAAATATTAATAATGGAGAACTGTGAGATTTGAAACTACTTCATCTGATTTCTACTGCAACTGTAAGTGCTCAATAATTTTGTGAACCAAAACTTTAGTGCAAATATCCAGCAAATGAGAATGTAGTTAACAACCACATGTGAAAAATATAGTTTAAATAACCTGCCAAATATAAACAGAAGCTTTCTGGCAGAAGCTGAGGAAGTCCAATTTTCTTGGGTGACATTTAACTGTGTTGCCCATGCAAACTTCCTTCATATACTATCTTTAATGTTAATTGGTTAATTATCACAATCTTTCTTGAAATTCTTTATTTATTGGTTTTATTTCCAGATATATTAGCTGAATTGTCACAACCCCAGATTTTCTACTGCAGAGGTACTGGAGAGGCAGCAGTAATCTCTAGCTTTATTGTTGTTTTTTAAAAAAATTGATGATACAAGATTTGCATTTCTTTTAGAGCATTTGCTATATGGCCAATTTTATAAAATTTGGCTAATCAGTGTCAGAAATTGTGTTTCTCAGTCTTGAAAATCAAAAGCAAGCTCTTACAGAAATCTGTCTTTAATGTGTGTGTGGAAGGGTGCAGAGAGGCAGGTAGAAAAGGTGAAGACTCTCCAGAGTTTCTGGAAATAGATGATCAAAACAGTTATGAAGAATAAATCTTAAGAGTTTACTACAAAAGAAATTTGCAATAAAAGTCTAATCTTGTGTAAACCAATGTGGTATTTCCACTCACTTGTTTACAAGAACTGTTAACCACAAGAGAAGCTAAATATACACTAAGCATTGAAACATCTACTCCAGCAATATTTATGTAAAGTTTCAGGTCCTATTTTTAAAGATGGTAAGTATACTTCCATTTTTTTTCGCCTTTAGATTTTGTCTAGTTTTCACTAGTTATAACAGGTAATGAGTCAGTGTTTTGCAGTTTTATTTTCCAGGGACATAATTTTAAGATATGAAAGCATACTTAAGT
>VYZX01026764.1:0-23921 GCA_013401335.1 Brachypteracias leptosomus
TTTGTCCGTCCCAACCGCGACACAAAAGCAAAAGAAAAGTAGAAAAGTCAAAGAGCATAATGCTTTCAGAAAGCAGAATTCAAGCTTACAATTTATCTCAGCTCACAATAAAGGACCAAGTAAACATAGTCTTCCAAGCTAGAGTCTGCTGAAGACAGTCCAGTTATGATTTTATCATCTAGACCACATTTATGTCTGTTCTATAAGAAAAACCACTAGAAAAGTCCTTCCTTCTGCAAGGTAAACAACTGCTCTGCACAATGCACAGTTGCTCAGGTTTCAGGTGCCACACAAAGTTTTAGTGTTCAAATCAGAGCTAAAGACCTACTTGGCAAGGCTTACAAATATTTATCTTGCCAGGGAGATATGTGGGTATAAGGGGAGAAAAAAAAAAAATCTACATTTACGCATTTACATCTCTGTATTAAGCAAATCACAAATTTCACAGCTGGGAAGAATTTATTCCTACTACCCACATCTCTGAGATCTCTTAGCACTAATGTTTGTCATTCAGAGATTCCCACTTAGCACTATTTACCTATAATGAACAAGCAAAAGTCTTCCCACAAACAACAAATACCTGGCAGTGCTGTAAAATTTCATTCTCTTGGATATACAAGATGGAAATGAAGTTCATGTTAGGGAAAAACAAAAGCACTATAGATTAGATTAGGCACTGGTGCAAACTTAAGTTTCACTATTATGACTCTGATAATAACTTACAATGAAGATCTATGATACATCCAAGTCATTGCAAGCAGCATGACAGGTTACAGTCATCCACTAAAGCCATCAAGCTTCTTCCCACTCCTGCACTCACATCTGTAAGGCAACATGAACACATCGCTGGTAGGCTACATGCCTATGAAAAGTCTCCATACTTCACTCTGTGGAGGGTAACTAACTGATCTAAACTGATTACCAAATCTTACAAATAAGATTTACAATGCATTTCCAAAGAAATTCTGCCTGCTACTGGCAAACTTACATACTCACAAGAGGCTGAAGCAGGTAAATAGAAATCTAGCTTAGTATAGTAGATAGGCTGCTATGTGCACTTGTTTTATTGTTTCAGAAAAAAAAACAACAAAAAACCAACAAAACATTAAAACAGAAATTATACTTTGAGGCTCAAGAGATACAAACTCCTGATCCATCACCACAATTCAAGATGAAAACTAGCCTTAAGTATAAAAGGAAATATCAAAACAGACAGTTGCTGAACATGCAGCAGGCACAACACCACATCACAAGTTATACATTCAAATCTGGCTGTTTACGGCTAGGGGAATATCATCAGATTTTACTCACGCTCAGAATTTTTGCTTATACTTCAAGCCTAGTCTACTGTAACTGCCTAAACCAATGATGATCCAGCAGTCAGAATTAATGAGAACATAAGAATTACCATTATTCATTTTTGAACTCCCATTTTCATCAGCCAGTTGCAGTAAGAGAAATAAGAGGAATGTTGGCAGAAACAAGGAGATGCCAAACTCCAGCAGCTTGAGAAAAACCCAGTAGCAGACACTATGGTACAATAGCCAGAAGAGAACAGAATGAGTCAGCAGCTCTAAGCAGGTATTTCTCAAGAGTGCTGCTAGTTTTGGCACTGCTGGAGTCTTACAATTGTAAGCACTGTATCAATCTTACAAATTATAGAGTCATTTGACAAGCTGACATGAAAAGTTAAGATACAGGAAAATAAGGTAGGATATTTTGTGTTATAAATGTAAACTACAGCATCTTAAGAGGGAATGTCAAGTTAAAAGCTAAAACTTGCTGTTCCAGATTTATTTTGTTATTTTGATCAAGTACTAGAATTAATCTGGAGGAATTTGCTGGTGCCAGTTCATAAATTCTGGAAAATGGACAAGCCAAACATATTTAAACATGCATTATCAGGTTGTATATATTCTTCAAGCAGTCTTAGAAGACAGTCTAGCATTCAAGAAAGATGGTTTTTAGACTAGCAGATACTGGGCAATCATCAGATACTTCAAGAGGAAACTGCTTCACATAGCTAGCATAGGCAAGAACAGACAAAGTAGAGCTCAGTGTCAGAACCCCTCTGTGATAAGAGTATTTAAGTAGTTTAGTACAGCGCTTTACAGAAAGAATTATATTCGGGATCTTGGATTTCTTAAAATGAGATTTACAGGTAATTGAATAAACCGTAATCACTCCTACCAAGCATCAGACCTTACTTTGGAAAAGCTAATGCCAGGTTTTTAAATTGGGATCATTTCTCTTTAACTGCACTGTAAGTGCATTTTCTCTGGTAGCTCTCACATTTCAGGCAGCCGATCAAATAAGACTGCAGTTTTATGTGCCTTTCCAATTTGTTCCTAGTATTGTTTGGGCAAGTTTTAAACATTTGGCTATAGCATTTCAATACATATTAGCCAGAATAATGTAAGGTTTCAATTTGCAGCTTCAACCTTGCCAGTGTCCCAACTACTTTTGCCTTGCATTTGAACTCTGATTTAAACGCTGATTGTAATGGTATTGTTATAATTAGCAGAACAGTTTTGCAGGAACATTGCCTATTAGACACCAAAAGCATAATAAGATGTGGTTAAACACAAAAAATACTGCCTAAAGAACAACTTCTATGCTACTTTGTACCTCCACGTACAGCTCAAGGTGATTCTATTCGGATTTGCATTCAGATATGTTGATTAAAGGAATTTAAGTAGTGAGCTCTGTTTATTCTGCCAAAGTGTTTATAGTTTTGGATTTATTAACTGTCACACGTTCCACCCCCCTCTTATTCTTCCCCAGTTTTTTTGGCTTCAAATGATTATGTTTTGGCACATCCAGTAGTACAACATTTCAGTTTTCTAGAAAACTCCATCACTACAAAGGAACACAAAGCCCTAGGAAATTCACCTGGTCTCCAGTTTCACCACCATCTCAAAACAGCCACAGTTCACTCAAAGCCAACTGAATCTCAGCCCAGTTCCAAGTAGGCAGGGGCAAATTCAGGCATTCATACAAAATTCAGATACAGCTTGGTGTACAGAAAGTCTGCTTAGACAGTACTTCAACAGTAGAACCAAGATCCCAACTTGAGCTTTATCAACATGTGATTGCAAGACAGAAGGACAGGGAAACAGGCTGGTGTCATCAAAAGAATTAGGAATTATGCATATGCTTACATGCATCCAGAAAGAACATACATAGGTTTTCATTTCTGATAACTGGGCTAGTAAGCTTCTAAGGTTAAAGAGAAAATGAAAGGAAAAATACTAAAGAGCTGAAGTTGGAAAAGATTTCTTAACAGTTATCAGAGGTAGGAAGGGATCAAAAGAGCTCTGTCTGCCAAAAAGACTGTCAAGAAAAACTGAGTAGAAAACAGTGTCTCTTTTCAGCAACAGTCTTTTGTCATTACACTTGATTAGCTCAATGTCCTGAGAGGATACACAAACCACTCCAAAGCTTCAATGGAACTCCAGTATATTAAACATACCTTATTATGCGAACCATAACACACAGAAGGGTTGCCTATTTGGAAACTGGTTCTCTGAGATTTTCATCTCCCTCTGAAATAAGATTAGAATTGCGTTCACCTGAATCTCAGTCTGAGCTGATTCTCCATCAGGAACCATTTTAAATACCAAAAGCATTCATTCAAAAGACTCATTCCATCGTTCCAATTTTTTGGTAGTGTCCATCATCATGCACAACACAAAGACCTTTCCTCTTGAATTCACTGAATAAATTAAGAATTACTCAGAGATCCAAAAGGCACTCAGCCTTTTGAAAGAATGTGATAATGAAGCCAAGAGAAATTAACAGAATGACACCCTCCCTGAAAATATCCTCTAACAGGTACCTTGTTACTTCACTTGCAAGGTGAAATGAAAGGCACACAACTCAAATATTTCTGTGTTCAAGAAACCCCAGTTAATACATTCCCATGTAGAGCAGTGAAACTTCTTTCTGATATAGAGCTCAAATTTTTCTGGAAAAGAAATTTTTCTATATAGAGAGCCAAGATATCACTAATTTTCTATACCTCTGAGTATGAGAGTTAGGAGTAAAGTGTCTATCATTCTTGAACACAGAAAATAACAGTGCAAAAAGAGTGCTCTGAGAGATTTCACATAGTGATAAAGCTCAAGCTGTCTTTCCACAGTTGATAAAAAAATGTTTTAAAAGTAGCTGCTTCTTCCATTATTCACTATAGTCTTCTAAAATGACTTTAAGTGTCAAAGTAAGAATGGTATGGCTGAACACTTCTATTCCTACTTTCCTCAATTAGATAGTAATTAGACATTAATTCACTTAAAACTTGTAGAATAAAGCACTGCAGTAGTAGTCAAATTCTTGTGGTTTTGAAAGTCACTTGAAAGTTATTTTCTTAAGAAATTATTAAGAGTACAGCAAATGCATGAAGGACTTTTGCTGTCACACGAATAGAGACTAACTTCTCTTACAAAAGTTTATCCAACTAGGCTTTTTTTACATAAGACTGGATATAAATCCAGTTTCAGCTACTTGAATAGTTGGTATTCCTAGAATTAAAGAAAATTTAAGTACTTCTATACTCGGAATAATAGAAAACCTACTGAGTCTCTAAATTCATAAAACTTGCCACAAGCTGTAACTCTTAGCTTCATTTTTTTTGAGTTTGTCATGTTTGTTTTGTTTGGGTTTTGTTTTTTCTCTGGCTGTTTGTTTGTTTGAGGGGGAGGGGCAGGGGGCGTGTTTCTTGTTTTTGTTGTGGGTTTGGTTGGGTGGTTTTCATAGATTTTGTTTTGTTGTGTTGGTTTGATTTGGGTACAAAACATGCATTTGACCTCCACACTAAACATACATCACAGCACAAATGGGTAAAAAACTGTGTTTTCTTAATTAATCTGTTTTCCAAACATGATCTTTTTAGGTATATTTGAGGTACATGATCATCATATGAGGAAGCCAGATTCTTGAACTCAGAGTATTGCATAAGGAAAAACAAAACAAAAGAAACAATCTTGAATACGTACTTTTTGAAGATCACAAAAAGCAGATATCATTTTAAGTTACACAGAATACAGTAGCTGGCTTAACTGTATTTCCACAAAATTCAAAATATAAACATTTAACAAGATATATTCAGAGGTATTTCAGTACTGAAGCCTCCCTGCTAAAGCAGCGTTTTGCTTCAGGCCTAATCCTTCAATTTAGTTTGATAGATGAGAAATAAATTAGAAGTCATACATGGGAGTTCATATATGAGCTCTCAATTTAAAGTTGCCTCTGGTTTACTGCTTAACAGCCATATATGTGAAGCACAAATAATATTGATTTTATCTGAAAAATAGTCCAGCTAATATGAAACATTCAGCCTGTACATAAAATTCCATGCTCTGCAGGAGTTAGAAGAAAGCTGATCAAGGTAAACCCATATAAAAACATTCAGTATAATCTTCTAAATCAAGTTTTAGACAATAATATTCCAGCTGAGACTGTGTCTAGCAAATTGCATTTAAACGGCCCACAAAAATCCATTTAGTCTTTCACTTGCCAGAAGAGCAATGGGGGGTAGCAAAAACTTATGCGTTCTCAAGTTTCTAACTGTAATTGATTGATGGGGTAAAGAATTGCAGACAATGTCTAAGACTGGAAAAGAAGTAAAAGGCAGTGTATATTCATAGAATCATTTTGGTTGGAGACCTTTAAGATCATTGAGTCCAACTGTTACGTCAGTACTGCCAGGCCACCACAAAACCATGTCCCTCAGCACCACATCTATATGCCCTTTAAATACCTCCAGGGATGGTGACACAACTCCTTCTCTGGGCAGCCTCTTCTAGTGCCTCACAAACCTTTCTGTAAATAAATTTTTACTAATGTCCAACCTAAACCTCCATTGGTGCAACCTGACGTTGTTTCCTCTTGTCCTGTTGCTTGTTACTTGGGAGAACAGACCAACCTCCACCTCACTACTACCTCCTTTCAGGTAGTTGCAGAGAGTAGGAAAGTCTTCCCTCAGCTTCCTTTTCTTGAGGCTAAATAACCCCAGTTCCTTCAACCATTCTTCATAACACTTGAGCCCTAGACCCTTCAGCAGGTTCATTGCCCTTCTTTATACATGCTCCAGCATCACAATGCCTTTCTTGTTTTGGGGGGCCCAAAACTGAACACAGCATTGAATGTGCGGCCTCACCAGTGCTGAGTACAGGGGGACAATCACTTCCCTAGTCCTGCTGGCCACACTATTTCTGACGCAAGCCAGAATGCTGTTGGCCATCTTGGCCACGTGGGCACGCTGCTGGCTCATATTCAGCTGGATGGAAAACAACACCTCCAGGTACTTTTCTGTCAGGCAGCTTTCCAGCCACTCTTCCCCAAGACTGTAGCGTTACATGGGGTTGTTGTGACCCAAGTGAAGGACTCAAAAAGCTAAAGAAGCTCTATAGCTTTCAAAGCTTAGGAAAACTGTATCCTCAAAAGAGGAGACAGTGTGGAGGCATCAGTGCACACACAAACGCACAGTCTACCATGCTTTCTTCTGAGCCAAGCTATAGTCAAACCGCCCCTACAGCACACTCTGATTTACAGAGGACTAGACAGCTATTTTTTGCTACCTGCCCTTCACTGAAGTAAAGAAAGTGAAAGCCACAGTGAGAGTAACGACTTCAGTTTCTGCATCAGTACAGTCTCACCTTTGCATCCCTCTCATGTGCATCACTGGTATCTTAAGTTTGAATTTAGGAAGTTGTGTGGTCTGTCAGCTATTGTCCACATTCCTCTACATGACAGAAAGAGTAGTATTACCTCTCCAATGCATCACTGACTGAAGTTGGTTTGGCTAAGGAATCACATACTGTCTATTCTTCACTGGCAGAGGATGCGCAATTCATCCAGGCACATTTAGACGCATGACAAGCATTTTGTCTCTTTGAAACAAAATTTCCATCCGCAACTCTACAGATGTTTGTAATCCACAACATGAGGAAGTGTACCATATTTTGGCCATAACTGCATCTCCCATTCCCATCAAGTGATTTAACTGATGTTGCCTTAACAGCTTATCTAGGACTGGAACACCACATACACCATTCAAGCAGCTTGTTACCCACTTCTTGTATTCATCCTACAGAGAAACATCTTGGCACTGAAATGACAGGAATGGTTGCAGTAAACAGAATGAAGGGTGTGGTTGATTTGATTGATAAAAGTGATGGCAGTATAACACCTGCTGTCAGATACTTCCTGAGATGGTTTGCACTTTCAAGCAAAAGTCCTGCTTGCCATCTGCTGTTGTTTAAGGTTTGGAGAAGGGGGGGGAGCAGGTGGAGCGGCTATTCCACTCCCCTTCCTGCCACTCTCTATAAAAGGACACAGGAAGTTCTGCTCGCCCCTTCCTCTCGGGGATTGCTGCTGGGACCATACCTCTTTGTGGCTGGCTACAACTCCACGTGGTTCGGGAGGAATCCAGCGGCATCTGAGGATCGGGGTTGTACATATTTGTATATATACCTTCTTGATACCTCTGTATATTCCCCTTCCTTTAAAACCTCTGTTGTTGTTCCCTGTTAAAAGTTGTAATCTTGATTTCCAACTTTGTGTGAGGCCTTTCTTCCTCCCCTGGGAGGGAAAAAGGAGGGGAGAGAGGGGTGAAACAAATTCTGCTCCATGGGGATTGCCCTGAGCCTTAACGGAGACATCTCTTTGCAGCCCTTGAGAATCCATACCTGCTTAAGACATACTTTACATGACTCCTCTGTTGCTGAATACCACAGAGCTTGTATGAATCAGTCCCATAGATATCCTTTCTGGTTGTTTCAAGGCATTTAGTTGATTTAGCTTCAACAAGATCTGGGTCAATTGCCTTACAGAAACAGGAGAGAAGATGTGTTGTGCAAAACTGGAAAGAATTAGATCTGTTTGCAAAACTGTAAAGCAGGAGCCATGAAAGGCCTCAAATTCTATGCTCTTCACAGAGCTGGGCACTTGGGAATTCAGCTGCCAATAGAAATTCAGGGGATTCAGAGAAGCTAGCTGCAACTTGTTCAATTAAGTTAATTTCACACACCAATGAACATGAAGAGTTTATTTGCAGTGTTTCGTAGTCCTTCCCACTCCATACCTAGAATGCACACCTCTCACCACACACAGCACATGGTTCATTCATAGGACAGCATACAGGGCTAGGTATTTATAATACAAGGCTATGATTTTATAATACAGGGTTACACATTTATAATACAGGGCTAAAGCAAAGGGCAGAATTGGAGCGTTCTGTCCCTGCAATAAGCCAGTCTCATGGTGACGAGCAGAATACATTTATCAGTTTCTGGGGTGGAAAGGTACTACTATGTCACAGCAAGCACATACTAGAGTATGGAGTGCTATAAAGGTAATTTAACAGTTATAAAATGTTATGTAAACACCCCAATGAAAAGACTTCACTGCCACTGCTTGTACAGCACCTAACACAATCAACCTTCTGTTTTTAGCTGGTCCCTGGACACTATTCTGTATCTGAACAGTATAAAAAGTGTTCAGTCTTGTAAGCACTTAACTCTACTCGTCTTGCAGAAGGTATGAGTCTTTCAGTTCCTCCTACAGCATAACTCTACCGTACATGGGGAAAAGAGATAGCATTAGTAAAAAATCCAGACACACACTGGTTGATAAATGTGCTTCCAGTAACATCACTGGTTTCAACACTCCCTGCTTTTCTCCAACAACATGTCCATGTCTCTGCTCTCACTTGCTTTAAAGGTACACTTACGCTTCCTAGTCATGACATTCAAAATATCTGCCAGATTATACAGAGATCCATATTAAGGCAATTTATATTAAACTGATCTACATTAGTAAGTCCTCAGCAGAAAAACTTGGTAGGAAGGTAGTAGTAGCGCAGACTGAGGAACAGACTACTTCTGCTGTTGTCAAAGTGTTTGTCAAATCACATCCTTCAAGGGCACAGGAAAACTAGGCTTACATCTGTAATTGCCTCCAAGTGTAGAATACACAAATTTACTGCTCTGAACTCTTTCTGAATCTGCATGAGAATTCATAAAATCCTATCTTTACTACAGTATCTGCTGGCCGACATTTAAGCCTTCCTCACAAATGAATTAATCGGCTGCAAACCAGTGGTGAAGATTCCAGGGTCAACACTAGTATTCACTGGCTCTGCAACGGGCTAGGTTAAGAACAGAAATCCTAGAGATTAGTAAATGTTTATTTTGCATTATCTGATTTGAAAACAAAAAAAAAGTCCATGCTTTACTCACTCAAGTAAAACAGCAATTTAAAGCAATTGTTAAGTACTGACTTCAGAGTTTCCACTATTTCTTTATGGTTTCTTTTTTTTTTTTTTTTCCTGGCTGTCATACAGAGTTGTTCAAATGCTTTTATGCATTTCCTAAATTTATTTCATGTCTTGGAAATTCACCTGCTTCAGGTACCTCAATCTAAGGCTTAGAGAAACATGAAGTCTACTATTCAACTAATAATTTATTAGCCATGTATTAATTTATTGTTGAATTTATCGCCTGAACTAAAAAGTAGAGATTCTAAGAGTGTCTTCATTCCTGATATTGGATTATGCATGCCTAACAAACTCTTGTGATTTTTATGGCCATTTATTACTTAAATGAACTGCTTTTACTGTACAGATTCTACAGTCATAGTCAGGCTTGCCAAACTAGAACTACTCAATGATTTTTTTTAACCATAAAAAACAAGCTCCGATTGCTCTCAGCCTGGTGTTTAACTTAATTTCTAAGAAATGTACAGGAAAAAAAAAGTAAGAAATCAGAATCATTATTTGATAATTTCCAAGTACAACCAGAGCTGACCAGAAATGCTACTTAAGGCATGTAAGTTTATCATTTAAACAAAATATTTTCAGCTTGTATCATTGAACTACATATACATTTAATAATTTCCTCTCAGCCCTTGAAGACGCTCTTGCAAAAAAAAGGCCCAAAATACTTTCATTTAACAAAGCATACCTACTCACATATAAGAAGGTACCAGGGAAGGATCAGCATTTCTCTGTTCAAAGGCCAGTTAGTACAACATAGTATTAATGCTAACACATATGACATCTCCTTTCCCTAGACATTAAAAATCTAGTCCTGCATGATCACACACTGAACTATAGGTGAGGTGTGTCAACCTAATTAATCCTTGTCAGCTCTTCACATCCATAGATACACTTTGAAAATTTGGCACAAACAACTCAGATTTTAATGGTGTTCATAGTATGAAAATAAGAGGCTGAGATTTAACCTAGAACATATGCCAAAAGACTTTCCATATTATTCAACAATAAATTCAAAATTGCATTGCATCAAATCTTAAGTATAAAAGCCTTTGCTGAAAAAGTAACATGCAAAATTACTCAAAAACTCTATATTTTTGTTCTGCAGAAATATCTTAAATGCTTTGTCACACAGTTAAATCAGAAACTAGATCAGGTAGGAATGGAAGTTGCATTCAGGAAGAACTGTTTAATTTCTAGTACATCGATGGTACTGTACACAGAAGGAATAAGGAGAAGGAGGGGTTCCTTTTCTGAAAATAGCTAGGATTGTGCTGGGGGGCCTGACCTGGGTAATGAGTACCAGCTGCCTACCTTCACTGGTAGCTGCATTCTTCTGGGCTTTGGTTGATGTGTGATCTGTACTTGAACTCACGTCGGATGAGATGCTTGAGCTGCCTTTGCCTGCAAAGGGAGAAAGAGGTGGAAAGGGTGGGTGAGAGAGAGAACAAATATGAGTATCAACAGCAAAATAATATCTTCCATATCAAAACCAGGAAGAATTCCAGGAAGCTTTAAAGCAGCTGATGTTCATTTTGTACACACCAGGGCAGGAGTTAACTGCAGTTAACATACCGCATGTACATCTTTATGTGTACTAAGGCTGCAAACAGCCTCCTGTGTCACAGGGGCTCTCATTATGTATCTGCTAAGCTCCATTGTAATTGTGATTAACAACATTAGCAGAACTTTCATGATCAGTTTTCTCATTCAAGTACCTGTAACACAGGTCAGGACAAATGGACACTGACACCCATCAGCATAAAGGGTTACATTCAAAATGTGTTAAAACAGAAATCTAAATTCATTTATGTGTTCACATGCATTCAAGTCACTTGGTCAAAACAAAAGCAAGGTATCTGGTGTTTCCTCCTACACATGCTCACTGCTTTATGTAATACACCATTTTAAAACTAACTTCTACAGTTGCTGTTCTTCACCTTTCATTTTTTTAACTGTAATTCAGAATCAATGTATGATTCTTATTTTCTTTCTTAAGACTTTTTCCTGCATTTCCTACATTAATGTTCTTGGACCTATATGCAGAATGGCAAGCCAGGTACAATTTACCAACAAAAGAAACCCAAATACAAAGAAAAAAATTAACTGAGAGATATCACAGAAGACCAGAGAGAGAAAAAACAAAGTTGTTTTTGTTTACCTGTGAGAATCTAAGAATAAGCCACTTCTGGTTCCCTTTGCTCACTCAATCTCAGTAACTGCTAGTAGGGGAATAGATTCTGGTCCACAGCAGGAGCCAGACCAACCACCCAATCAGCAATACACAAGATAATTCTAGAGAGATGAAAGGTAATGAATACAGTTACATTTTAAGAAGTTGTTCCCACAAACACTGGAACAGTGAAGCCTTTAAGAGCTATGTCAGGTTTTGGACAGAAATTGGGCTGTATGCAGAAAGCTAGCTGACACCATGTTTTTGTCACTTGAGTAAACCCATAATCATAGGAATGTTAGCAAGAGACTTCTAATCTGTTATTTCAATTAAGCATTCCTTGGGCTTCTGGGTTACAGTATGCCTGGTTTTCATAACATTTAGGTGTAAGGAGGAGGCCTGCTTTTTAAAGGTGCCACAGCAGAACAAGGATTTAAGTTTTAATGGGAAACGACTGGAGAATGTGCAAACATAGGTTGCTTCACAACCAAGGTACTGCCACTTAATCTGTCAGCCAGCCCTAGAGAATCATTCTCCACGTGAAGTTGCTTAAGTTAACATGATCAGATTTGAGAGACGACTGTGGAGTGAACGGATATTAAAAAGGCCAGAAGGAAGCAAAAAAAGAAAAAAACCTAAGACTAGTAGTTGGTATGGGTGAAGAGAAAAAAGTGCATATTTTCAGCGATTCACCAACTGCTTTTTACATTCCATTAAGAATTTAAGCAACCCTAAGAAGCAGTGCCTCTAGAATATCACTTCAATTGCTCTCAAGCTGTGACATGAGCTGGAGTAATGGACTGTGGTCTTTACAGAAATGTCTGCCCCAAAATAGTTCTCCAGCTAAGGCAACTAGGGTTGTGGTAGAAAAAAGGCAGATAAGAAAAGTGAAGGATAAGGAAAGATACTCTTTCCTAGGAAGAGGCCAGAGAACTTGAAACACCTGCAATAACTAATAATCAAATCATTAACAAGAAAGGCATTTAGATGGTATTGCCACTACCAGCAGCTCCTCAAGGACCAAGCGCTGCAATTGCAGAGGCAGAACACAAACTTCCAAGAAGTATCGGCACTCCTTAACAAATTAATAGAAAGAAAAAAACCCATATAAACCAAAAAAAACCAGTAGCTGGAAAAAATTATTTCCTCAAAGCAAATAAACAGGATTTCCTAAAACAAAAACATTTATCCAAAGTAAAAGTGAAATTGGACTACACACTTCAGACAATTATTCTCCTTTGACTTTACATTTTTACTAATGGAAATTATATGTCATAAAACTGGTTTCCATTTATTAACTCTTAAGTGCTGAGCAAACTACCACTGATTTAACATTGAAATTACCTACTTACAAGCATTGCTGGCCATTGAATTTCTCTCAGGTTAGATTGTATGTTAATTTACAAATCCATGTTGTCCTGCCCTAAAATCTTAGGAGCAGGGTTCTCAAGTGATTTGTTTTTTTGTTTTTCAATCAAATTAAAACATATGCCAACATAACACACACACAGCCTCCAAATTTCATTCCACCCAATGTTTGCCAGGATATGATAAAACAAACAGCAATCCACACAAACTCCAACCCTGAGGAAAGGAAATTAGCTGCAGGTTTCACAGGAAGTGCACTGAAGATTGAAGAGTTTGCAGGTATGTGGTAGCACTGGCACTTTGGGGCAATATTTCTTAAAACTTTCAAGAGTACAATCTCTACATTTTTACAATATTTTTTATTTTTAAATGATAACTCCAACCTCAACAATCACTTAATTTGGCCATGAAATTAGCTATATTAACAGCTATATTAGCTATATTATTAGCTAAAATAACTTAGCTATGAAATAGTATACTTAGTTCTGCATATCTTCTGTAAGTCTTAAGCTAAATTTCAACTCAGGCCACAAAGGCCAATTTTGACCTTTATTGTCCTTCTTCCCATCACTGCCGCCTTCACCTTTTCAAGTATCACAGTTTGCTGCAAAGTCTTCTGCAAATACTAACACAACATACCAGCATATTCAAGTATGTCTTGTAGGGAGTCAGTCACATTACTTATTTTTGATATCTTTTAGGAATTTATACCAGGTTCAAGTGCCCAAGTGCTGGTGGGAGTGCTGCTGGGGTGGCCCCTTTGAGGAGCATCTGGGGCTGCCCATACTGGACACACCTTGAGTAGTAAAGCCTTGAGATGCAGCTTCTTATTATCTATCACCTTTTTAAACCATTCTTAAGCAAGATTCATTGAGCCACTTTCAACATGAAGCTGTAGTTCTGACCAAGGGCAACAAGGATTGATTTAATTCTGATGTAAACATGACTGTAGAAGTTCTGCAGCTAGTAAGAGGCAATGGTTTATTTGCTCTACTGTGAAATGCTTTAAAAACTTACATAGAAATGCATATGTGGGATTGAATTTTTCATAACTGTTTAGTAGAATGATGTTTATTGCTAGCAAGGGAAGCCTATTCAGGAAAGGTAGATTAAAAATGTAAAGCTTAAGTAAGATTGTTCATACAGACACAGATTCTACTTGCTGGGCTGTGCTGGAAGCCTCCTGGGTTTATAGTTGTGACAACCTTAACTCACATCTTGGTGCTAGATAACACCATGATTTCAGAATCGGTAAAGAATTAAATAAAATCTTCAAGTGCACTCATCTCATCTAATGACTAAAAAGAGGCAGGGCAGACATTTTAGTTTTCTCAAGTAACCTATCAAGTAACCTATCTCGTTCCTGTCCCTTTGTCTCCACCATGTATAGTTGATGATATTGATCCCTTTTCTGGATAATTTCAATACTCATTGATGAGGTTTGTTAGCCAATATCTGCTAAGTGAGACTACCAAAGTCACCATCATTTTTGAAAATAGTACATCTCTGCTTATAAAAAATTTCACAATACAGAGCGATGAACAGCACACATTACTGCTGAGTTGATGAAGTAGTAATAATGTAGAATGCTAGAATCATTTAGGTTGGAAAGGACTCCTAGGATCATCAAGTCCAGCCTTTGTCCAACATCTCCCTGACCCCTAGACCATCTCTTGAAGCACCATATTCTTCTCGTTTTTTGAACAACTCCAGGGATGGTGACTCCACCACTTCCCTGGGCAGCCTGTTCCAGTGCCTAACCACTCTCTCAGTAAAGAATTTCTTCCTAATATCCAATCTAAACCTCCCCTGGCACAACTTGAGGCTGGTTCCTCTCATCCTACTGCTAGTTATTTGGGAGAAGAGATCAACATTAGCCTCACTACAACCTCCTTTAAGGTAGTTGTAGAGAGCAATGAGGTCTCCTCTCAGCCTCCTCTTCTCCAANGGCTGATAGATGATGGAGAGCGCCTCGGCAAGTTCCTCCGCCAGCTCCCTCAGCACTCTCGGGTGGATCTCATCCGGTCCCATAGACTTGTACATGTCATAAACCACTCTGGTACAAGATCTCTCTCTTTGAAGCTTACTAAACTTTAGTATATACTACCTAACCTTAATTCTACTGTTTTAATCCAATAGCCAAAAATAATTATTAAACCAACACAAGAAAATTAAGAAACAGAATTTAATCACAACATAACAAAGTATGTTTTTTGGCTTTATACTATCTCTGAGAACATCACCTCATTGCCAAGTTCTCCACTAATGGCTACATCAAATTTGGTTTCCTCCAACTCCACTGTAATTTAAACTAAATTCTAATCCTTCATATTCAGAAAAGGCAATGGCTATTCAGTTCAGTACTAAACAAATTGGTAGAGACTGCATTTGCACTTTACTACATGAGACATGCCAGTGGGTAGAAGTAGCCTGAGAGGATAAACTCCAGTATAGATTCTGAAGGGGCTGCAGAACCTGCCATTGCACTGGAACACAGCAAGCATTTGGTATAGGTCTGAATCTCAATAGATGGTAACATACTGTTCAGAAGTCCAGAATCAAAACCACTAAATATATATTTATCTTCCACAATAACACTATTAACACTTTAAATCTTTATTTAGATTTTTGCAAACAACTAGTCCAAGAATTTGAACACAAATAGTTAACATTAAATTTGCACTATCCATTTTTCTGCTCATCACAGAGGTTACAATACTGTAAATGATAATTTTCATCCATTTCTTAGAACTGCATCCAATACATGCACCAAAGCGCAACATACGTATTACTGCTGCATGAATAGATACCCTATGTTCAGAAGCAGAAGTGATTGTGAATGTCCTGGTGTGGTGGGTTTACCTTGGCTGGGTGCCCGGTGCCCACCAAGCCCTTCTATCACTCCCTCCCCACCCCCCAACCTCCATCAGCAGGACAAGCAGGGAGAGAATAAGATGGAAACAAACCCCGTGGGTTACGATAAAAAGCAGTTTTAATAAACAGCAGAGAAAGCAAGGCCGCGCGCGAAGCAGAAGCAAGCAAAGCTGTTACTCTCTACTTCCCATCCATGGGCAGTGTCAGGCCTGTCCTGGGAAGCAGGGCTTCAGAACGTGTAGTGGTTGCTCAGAGGACAAACATCTTCCCAACACATGGTCCCCCATCCTCCTCCTTCCCTCTCCCTTTATAGTTGAGCTGATGTCATATGGTATAGAGTATCCTATTGGTCAGCTCAGGTTGGCTGTCTGGGTTGTATCCCCTCCCAGATCTCACCCCTCCTCTTTGGTGCTCTGTGACCACTGCTAGTCATAACATGGGTGTGTTATCAACACCCTGTAGCTCCCAGTACTGCAGCATGAGGGCTGTATGGGGAAAATCAGCTCAGCCAGACCCACTACACCTGGTATCAAGGCTCAGCTATCCTGCTTACAGATTATAAGACATCACCAATCTCAGTTTTAATCAGCACTAAAAGATATAACTACAGGGCATGCATAACCCTTTCTTGAACAGTGTTTAGTGCTCAGTCATGCCTCATCTCTCCATCCAAAAGGAAGTCTAGAAGCAAAAGTTATCCAGTCACTCTGGCTGCACAACTCCAGTTGCTCATCTGAGGAGAATCCAAAGCAAGTCTTAGTCCTAGTCCACTTCCCAGCTCTCAACCCTTTTTAAATGGCTGATTTTTATATCTTCTACTGAAATCTTACTGCACACTACTCTGTTGACTTCACCAGATCTTTCCCTGGCTGGCTTAGCTTTCACTGGTTCCTGCTCTTAGCCTCCCTTGTTCTTAGCATGATGTTTGCAGAAACAAGTTCCCAAGAAACTTGAAAAAGGATGACAAGTGAAGGCAAATTCTTCAACTTACCAAAAAAAGCACAGCAGCAGCACAGGGATGAAGGCAACTGGTATGACATCTGTCAAGCTGGACTTAAGTTTTGATTGTTATAGAAGACTTTCCACCCAAACACAAACTTCTGCATGTGCTTAAGTCCAAAACTTCTCCCATGGTATCAGAATTCCCACAGCCTACTTTTGATGGTATCTGAAATCCAACAGTTTGGATATCATGCTGAAAATATTCACGTAAAATAATAAAGTTGTTTTACCTTCCTGGTCTGACACTACATTTGCAGAACAAGGTATAGCAGAGATTGCAAATCTCATTAAAAAAAAAAAAAGTAATTCCTTTTTCCTCTTAGTCCTGAGCTGGATCAGCAAACTAAACAGATTCTTCCTATAACTACATGACTACTGAATCCGGTGCAGTGGGAGCAATAGGAACCCATAGCTGGAGGTGGCTGCTTCGGCACTGCCAGGGGAGCAGCTCTTTGGGCATAATCCATAGTAACAACATAATAACCAACCTCACTATAGCCCCTGAATTTTCAGTTAGAGTGTTGACAGCTGGTTAAGTCAGAGTTAGCAGCAAAGAGGTGAGGAAGTACAACACCTTTACAAAGACAGTATACAAAGTGCTTTGGTATCAACATACACTGTGGAAAGTGATGCAAAAATCTTTCACATGACAATACAGATCTGCAAGCCTAAGAGAACTTTGAGTAAAGAAGAATGAAGGAATCTGACAGCTAAAGGAAAAACAGTCAAGGATCACTTTACTTCTTTAGGTAAGCACAGTTACTTCCAGCTTTTCTTCACTGATGGATACAAGGAGGGAGACAGGGGGAAAGGGAAGTGGCTGACTCAAGGATACAAGTAAATGGAGACTTTGAAAAACTGTGGGATTAAAAAACTAAATAAAGCAGATTTATGAAAAAGGCATGCAGCGACACAAAGTGGTATCTTAAAGACAATTAAAGGAGGTGATCTGCACACTTGAGAAGTATGTCCATATTTTTTCTATTGACCATCAGGTTTGGCAAAGTTACAAGCCACATATTAGGAGATGCAGAAACCAAATTCATCAGCGCACAACCAAATTAAAAACAGTTCAGAGTATGAAAGAAGTCATGCTTACGAAAGAAAACTGATTCAGACTGAGGCTTCATACTCAATATTTGACAGTCAACTTTTAATTTCACAAAATTCAGAGAATAAGGAGGAAGGAATCTAAAGCACTAACCACAGATGGCTGGCAATGTTAGCAAGTAAAATAAAAAACAAAAAACAAACACCAAAGAACTCAGTACCTCCCTGATTTTTTTTTTTTTTTTCATAGAATCATAGAATCGTCAGGGTTGGAAGGGACCTTAAAGATCATCTAGTTCCAACTCCCCTGCCATGGGCAGGGATGCCTCCCATTAGATCAGGTTACTCAGAGCCCCATCCAGCCTGCCCTTAAAAATTTCCAGGGATGGGGCTTCCACCACCTCTCTGGTAACATGTTCCAGTGTCTCACCACCCCCATGGTGAAGAACTTCTTCCTAACGTCTAATCTGAATCTACCCACCTCTAGTTTTCATCCATTTACCCTAGTCTTACCACTACCCAACATCCTAAAATGTCCCTCCCCAGCTTTCTTGTAGGCCTCCTTAAGATACTGGAAGGCCACCAGAAGGTCTCCTCAGAGCCTTCTCTTCTCCAGACTGAACAACCCCAACTCTCTCAGTCTATCCTCATAGGAGAGGTGCTCCAGTCCTCTGATCATCCTCATGGCCCTCCTTTGGACACGTTCCAGCATGTCCATATCTTTCTTGTAATAGGGGCTCCAGAACTGGACACAGTACTCCAGACGGGGTCTCACAAGGGTGGAGTAGAGAGGGAGAATCACCTCCCTCTACCTGCTGGCCACGCTTCTCTTGATGCAGCCCAGGATACGATTGGCTTTCTGGGCTGCAAGTGTACACTGACGACTCATGTTGAGCTTCTCATCTCCAAGTACCCCCAAGTCCTTTTCTTCAGGGCTGCTCTCAAGCCAGTCATTGCCCAGCCTATAGCGGTGCTTGGGATTGCCCCGATCCAGATGCAGGACCTTGCACTTGGTCTTGTTGAACTTCATGAGGTTGGCATGGGCCCACCTCTCCAGCCTGTCAAGGTCCCTCTGGATGGCATCCCTTTCCTCTAGCGTGTCGACCACACCGCACAGCTTGGCATAACCAGAGTAGTTCACACAGTTCAAACTTTAACTGGCCCAGATTTCTTGCGTTTAAGACAAAACCAAAAAAGATGAGAAGTAGGTTAGGTCTGTAAAATCAAAAGAGCCTTTGGCCAAGGTGTTGAATGAGTTGGCCCAAGACACTGGAAGCCAAAAGGATTAGCCACATTTACATACAGCGGGTATGCTGGTGACCTTTGCACTTGACAGTTCAACAATCTCTTGCTCAGGATGGTCTTGTCTGGGTGGTTTCTGGGAACCAAAAAGCATACCAGGTGAAAGTCACTACCACTATGGCCTGGAGGGCACTGTCAGCCCTGTCTGTCCATGCCTGCTTCCCCTCCCCTGGGGCCTCCCCCCACCTGCCCACAGCCCTGGACCACATTTCAGCTCCTCCAGGGCCATCACTCCCTGCCTCAGCAATGCTGCATCAGGGCCGGTCTCCATCTGCCCACCATCCTGCCCTGCACCACACCAATTCTTGCAATGCTTATTAATGCTAAGTTTCTGCCTCTGATACAACTCATCACTTGTACAGAAGAGAGAGTTGTTAAAAGTTCATGAAGGGAATATAAAGGGATACAATTGCCTACAGCAATGCAAGAGCAACGACTACAGAAAGAACAGTTCTTATCTCGAAAAAAGTGCTGTCAAGTATTGGGTTGGTAACATGGGAATGAAACTAGAAATCCAAATGGAGCTGTAAACTGGTCTGAGGCTAATGGAAAATACTGACCAGGCTCTATGGTCAACAGGCTAACATTCAAGCACACTATCTACAAGGTCCTTCAGGTTCTCTCCTTGCATAATCTTCCATTCAGTTATTCATTTTAATGGCTTTTGCATCATCCTGAAACTGACTATTCTACCTGTGCAGTGCAATGAAGGGAGATGGTGCAACTGGCTCTACTTCAGGGTTAAGACCTTATTCCTAGTGACTTTGAAAGATGTGACTTGTTGAATCAAATGAAATTAAGCAGAGTCCAGAACAGCAGCCTTTATGGCAGACCTGTTAGACTGGAGTATCCAAATATAAGTGAATACTTTTGTCATTGAACAAAATACAACTCAACTTTATCCAGTCCTTTCAGTCTCTCTGGTTAGCTTCATTTTGTTGAAAGCAGTCATCACCACTAACTCCTTTCTGTGAGAACTACTCCAAGTCCTTGACCACAGTCTGTCTGACAAGAAACATTCTCAAAGTGACTTTCAAGCATGGAGTAGAAAAGTCTGACAATTTAGTCATTTGGGAATAATTTTGCGTCTTCCTGCATTTTCTCCAACCTATCCAATGATTTCAAGCACCTAAGTTTAATAAAGTTTATAATCATGTTAGTAAGTTTTTGCTTGCAGAACAAGTCTGGGCTTTTGCATGCAGAAGTAGGGCATGGAGCAGAGGAGTTGTCCTGGGAATTGACAACAGTTGTGCACTTCCTCCCACTACTCCCCTTTTTGAAAAAAATCTTGTCTAGTCCTATTTGGCACCTTTCATACCCAAGCACTTCCTTAGCTAGTAATCGTCTACATTTGTAGTTGTAGGCAATGGCAATCAGCATTTAATTTCCAGGGAAGCATGTAGTTTACACAAGCCAGAGGGAAACACCTGCACCTCTCCAGTCTTGGTATGCCCATGGTTGCATATCAGATCAAAACATAGCTGATGTCAAAGAGTCACAAGTGCAGAAAGCTTGTGCCAGTGCTCATTTCCACAATATCCTTTTAAAAGGACAGCTTCTCCGTTGCTAACTACACTTAGGAGAGCTGCTAACTGCTCATATGATTTTTTTTCCTAACATATGTTTTAACTAAATGCCACTATAAAATTACAGTTTCAGAAATACGGGATGCCATGCCAAGAATCTGACTCCTCTTAAAATTTAGTCTTCAGAAAACATCTGTACTGTGACAAGGAGCAATACTACTTGTCCAACCTAGTTAGAAATTCTGCTGATTTATCTCCTTCTCCACTATGTTATTCAGTGCTACATTTGGGGAAAAGTCTATGAGCTAAGCTACAGCTCTAACACAGAAAGGGCCTTCAGAAGGTTTTGAGATAATCATCTACCAGTTCATTACTATGTAGTGCAAAATATAATTGAATTGAAATGCAAAACTGATTCCATATATCAGGGTATCACTGCCAATGGGACATGTATTAATACTGAAACAGAAGCACTCATTTACTAAAGCTGACTTCCAAAACTATACAACATATTGAAAATAAGACTGAAGCAGCAATTTCTCACTTAAACATTATCTCAATATTTCCTTTGGTAGTCCTTGTCTTCATTAGAGGAAATCTAAGGCTAACATTTTTCTAAACACAGGTACAAGCCTTAGAGCAGCAGGAAGACCATCACAGGGCTACGCCAGCCTGGAACAATCGAGCCCATTAAGTCTGTCCAGAGAGCACAGCAAGCACCCAGACCAGGTCCCAGCACAGCAGCAGTCTGTGTTAGGATTGCCCTCCCTTCAGCTTTTGTCTCGCCTGCACTGCTGGTACGCAATACCTGCAACACCAGTGGAGATCACATCCTTGCACAGGATGTGTCTCAGTGCAAAAATCTGCTATGTTAGCTCAAGGCAGTTCCATTTTAAACCAAACAGGCTGATTTTTCCACTTGTGCCAACAACTGCACATTCATCTTAAACGTGCTACAAGAGGACATGAGGAACACACGAATACTTAAAATCATCACGCCTGGTTTTCTGCTGTCTGTCATGGCCTTTGTCAAAAGAAGCAGTAAACTTTATGAGATGTTACTTGCTCAAAATATAAGCAGTGACAGTCTGTAGGGGAAGGAATAAAGAAGTGAAAAACATAAGAAAAATCTTGTCCTGTGCCTATGTCAGGAAATAAGTAGGAATACATGTGAAGTGTTAGGTAGCTGAGGTGAGGTGATAGAAACATCTTCTAAAAAACCTCCTATGCTTCCAGCAGTGTTGAACAGATGTTTATACTACTGGAATGATCATACTACACTTCTGAAATAAAAAACCAAGATCTACCAAAAGGAAGTGGCCATAGGAAAGTAATAGCTTTACACAGGGAAACACCATTTCTTTTCTAGAAAAACTCCTGCTGCAACTGATCAGCATGGCACAAATAGTAATTCAGAGTTAAAACAAATAATAAATGCTATTTGAACATCCATGCTGACTTGAAAACTCTGACAAACTTTATTTCTGCATATAAATACACACACAGATGCACACAATCAAGAAATGTAATAGTGTTTCCGTTTCTGAGATCACATCAGAAATGGAAGCTGTACAACGCAAGAACTGCACCAGTACTGCTGCTTTGAAATTCATGATTTGTATTTCAGGCGTCAGTGAACACCTCTCCACAAGCTTTCTCACTGGTTACTTCAGAAGCGGTGCTCCTTGGCTTTTTCCTTTGCAGTACAGCACATTGCTGCAGTGAAAAACAGTCTAATTCAAGCTACAGTAGTATAATCCAACTTCAGAAAGCATCAGCATAACATCTGAAGCTGTAGACAAAGGCATCTATTAATGACAAACATCTTTAGTAAATAAATTCACTCACAAATAACCAAATACATTCTGAATCTAATATTTGAAGCACTTGAAAACATACATAACTATTGAATACCCTTTGCCAAAGTGATTTTGGCACAAAAAGGAAGAGATGGATACCAGGCGTGCATCCACCGGACTGGGTCAGACAGAAAGGTTGATCTGTCTCCGAGCTCCAGCTGCCAAAGCCAGACTGCAGGCATCTTTTTGGCACAGTTACATCTGACTGAAGAAAAGCACACCTCTTTCAGAAAGGACTGCTATCACACCCTTGTCGTCTTCTCTTACCTTAAAACCATGTAACAACCATTAGAAAATACTTCTTTGAAAAGAAACCTTTTTTGAGGAATCCATTATGTAAAGCTTGATCTATCAACAGAGTGACCTTTCACTGTGTAAAACTATTCCTATTTCAGATGGATAAATTTCAGCTTCAGCTTTCATTACCTCACTCCACTGGCTCACAATAGTGCAGAATAACCTTTCTTAAGCATTTTTGAAATCCGCTTTTCCAAAATAGACAACACTGATAAGAAAAAGAAAATAAATTCTTACAGCAAGAACTCACATGCATGCACTGTTCACTTAAAAATCAAGACAATGAAGGCTGTTCCCAGGCACCATCTCACACAAGGGACATATGACTGGGTGATTCAGATTTATTCACAGTTTTCTGTACTTATCCTGCCTAGTTGTCGACTAAACAAACTAGCCAAACAGCTGGTCCTCCATAGCCTTCAATTCCATCCACTCCCTAGTGAAAAAGAGACTCAGGGGAGATCTTATTGCTCTCAACTACCTCAAAGGAGATGGTGTTGGTCTGTTCTCCCATGTAGCAAACAATAGGACAAGAGGAAATGGCTTCAAGTTGTGCCAGGGGAAGTTTAGATTGGATATTAGGGAAAAATTCCTCACAGTAAGGGTTGTAAAGCCCTGGAACAGGCTTCCTGGGGAAATGTTCGTGTCACCATCCCTGGAAGTATTTAAAGGATGTGTAGATGTGCTGGACCTGGTTTAGTGGTGACCTGGCAGTGCTGGGTTAACAGTTGGACTTAATGATCTTGAAAGTCTCTTCCAATCAGAATGATTCTATGACATCCACAGGCACTTTCCCAAGATGCCCTTCAAGCTCATGAAATCTCTTTACAGCTACCTCCCCCTTTGAGTCTCAGATGAAGTTCTCCATGACTCAAGCAATCTGCCAGTAGGTAGGTATCTATCAAGCCAACTAGTATTAGATACTATTTGTTTGCCTAAATACGTCTTCCTGTGTTCATCTGACTCAGACAAAACAACAAGCTCTGGAGGATCTTTTTATTCTATTGCTGCAATTCAGCAGCAGGAACAACCAAGCCAACCAACATTTCAATTCTGGAATAATCCAGGGAAAGCTTTTTCTCCTGTTGCTGGCAAGGGCAAGCAGTTAATCTTTGAATTTTCACCAAAAAGAGCAGTAGAGAATGAAACCTTCTCTATAAGTTGATCAATTACGCACTGTGAGATATGTCTACCTG
>VYZX01026792.1:0-20861 GCA_013401335.1 Brachypteracias leptosomus
AGACAGACCCACTACAGTACTCATGCTAAGGTTTAAGAACCACCTGCTGCTTAAAATTAAGAACATTTCTTATTCGTATTACAGGATGACTTACAGCTTCTAGAGAAATGCTAAACAGAAACATACATACACACATAGCTATATATATGAACAGATACACACGAAAAAATATATTATTACATTTGAAAATTATACTCAGGGTTTTGTGGCCTCTCAGCGTTTAAGGCTGATAAACACATAACCACGTTGTTCCAGTCACGGGTTGGGAAGTGGCTGGGCACCACTGGGGAAAGTGACATCAGCACAAATAAATACTTTAATTTCTGTGATAGGGTATGAGTACTCCAGCATCGACTGAGCTTTGTTATTAGCATGCTGTGGAAGATTGAAATGGTGACCCCATTTGTCATGTCACAGGTATAGACTGCTTATGCTCTCATTGTCTGGAACACAAAGGCTCAAAAGTGCTTTTGGTCTATGTTGTGATTTAAACAAACAAAAAAGCCACACACATGCGTTTTTCACTTGCTCTCTTCCCATGCATTAATGTACAATTGAGAGAAGATGGAAAACTGCATCCCAGAGTACTTTAGCCATATTGATATTATAAGTACCTTTATTTTAAAGTAAAATATAGCCTGGACATATCTTTGATGCAGCATTGTGCATTAACTACACATGGTTCCATGACTGTACTAATACACAGTCCTCTCACCTTCACAGGGCATACACAATTCACAGTGAAACTACCAGTGCTACCTTGATAAAATATTTAAGTAATATTTGACTATTACACGCTCAAACAATTCCTTAGATAACCTTGAAATATTAATCAAATTTTGTTTGATTTATTCTGTTAACACCTTAAAACATTATTGTAGGAACAATAAACAGGTAAAGAAAGTAGTATTTGGAACAAAGACTGTCAGTCCTTTTAAGGGATTCTCATTCCTTTTTTGCCAAGAACCTAGTCCAAGGAAACTAGTGTGCTTAATTCTTGATTCTTTGAGAATCATGAGCAAATTTCAATGCCCATGAGTATACCAAAAAAAAAAAAAAAAAAGAAAAAAAAGCAGTTTCCAGTATCCTCTAGTACAACTAGTCCAAACAGGTAAGATCTCAGTTGTCAGCATCAGAACCCTTTTGAAACAAAATCCAGAATAAATCAGGATCAGAGAATGCTACAGTATTAATCTTGCATCACGTAAGCTGCTCAGCACTGCTACGACAGTTGCATTAACTCCACAAATACAAAAAAAACACCAAAAAACACACTTCACAAGACAACATGTGCTGATAGAGAACAGCTACCAGCTTCCTTAGAAGTAAATAACCCTGTAGCCTGCTGTTTAAGCAAACCTTGAACTCTTAAAATCTAGTCACTCTGTAAACAGAACCGTGTCCATCAATCACACTAAGTCTATAAACATTTTCAATTGATTTTGGTCACTTAAGACTAATTCACAAAGGATTCCAAAGCCAGAGCACAGTTAAATGTCATCTCCATGATTGGATAAAAACGTATATTAAACAAATCAAGACATACTCACGTTACAAACAGGTCCTCAAGCGTTTTGTGCTGACACTTCGGCAATAAAAGAGCTAATGAGAACAGCTATACTCTGCTCAGCACCGTTTAGGACACTAACAAATTGACTTCAGATGATCTGCCATGAAGCCGCTGCAGGAAGAAGCCACACTGTTTAAGAGGGTTGGGAAGAGGAGAAAGACAGGTCACAACATACTCATCTAAGTAAATCTTCAATCCCAGGCTAACTACTGGGATAACAGTAAAAAGGATACTAGAAAGAACACTTAACATGGAATAAGTTTAATCATTTATCTCAGTTACATATTTTTTAATGGCAATTTATAAGGCAATTTAACCTTCACTCATGTCTTTGTTTTCACTAGTCATGATAGGACTTTGAAAGAACAGTTTTGAAAAGAAATGTAAATGCAGTTTTAAACCAAAGAACCACAATTGGTCACCTCCTGCACTTTCACAAAAACTGCCAGTGGAGGTACAAAACGAAGGATGAGTGGCATGGGCTGGGGCTGGTTTTCTTTCTCTTTTCCTCTGATATATCTTATTATCTCACTCCTGACCCATTCTGTCTGTGGAAGAGAAGAGGAAAGGTCATCAGTAGCCAGTGGCAGCACCAGCTGGGAGCTCAAAATGGCACTTGTAGTTTTCAGCTGTCAGACGTTGGCTGAAATTTAACAAGTGCCAATATGAAATGATCTGCAAATCTGTAGCTTTTTTTAAACTAGCAAGATAAATGAAGGGGTTTGAGAGCAATTTGAAGTCTATTATATTATTATACTTACACATAAAGTATTCTAAATTGTTCAGTCTCACTGGTTCCTGGGTTAGCAGAACTCCCACCCACATCCTATACTTAAACAGCTAGGCAAAAGGGCTTGAGCCACTCCCTGTTAAAATTCCCTAATTTCTTTTATGTCTGGTTGTTAGGTTTTTGTGAAAGCAGACATCATGAGACCAAATAATGGTCGTCACTTATTTACTCTTATGAGTGGTGTCCATGAATTGCCAATGACATACCAACAACAAATAAAGCCAAAACTGCTTAAACAATACAAGGAAGAAGTAGAAAGCAGCAGAATCACACAAATATTTTCTAGCCACATCACCATGAGGCTTCCAGCCACAACCTAACATTCTATATCCAAAACTGTATCTTTTGTGAACTAGACTTGCCTCTCCCAAGGAGCAGACTCCATGTGAGAACTGTGTGCATTTGAGCTAAGAAGGAATTCACACATGTGCATCCAGCCCACAAGCAGGACTTAAAAAAAAGGAAACATCTTCTTTCATAACTGAGAGTTCAGCAGATAGGCTGCAACAGCAGCCACAACATTGCTGTCTTTGCTTTCTGGAAGATCAGCTAACATTTAAGTATGGATATATGAAGACACCCAGGCCCATCCTTAGCCATTCCAAAATGCCAGCCTATTTATTAGCACATAACCCTTTTGGAATGTGCACAGTCCACCTACCAAGGACGCAGCACCCTACCACCTCACACTGGCTTCTCAAATAGTCTCCTCCCCAGTGCAGAAGAGTATGTTGCATTGAATGAAGAGCCAAGGATAGGTGAAAAAAGGGCCCATAGTGTTTATCTTTGGCTGCATGCACACATCTTTTCTTTCTAGACCTGACAAACTGGTGCAAACAGTTACACCATGCTGCTCTGGCCTATCACCCTCACCATGCATTACAGACACAGGAGTCCAAATTAACTGATATGTGGGTCACTATTTCATGAAAGGGTAGAGCCATGCCCATGCTCAGCTGCACAACTTAACAGATCTATGGACAATCTGAATAAAATAACTGGCTTTTGTTCCTTAAAAGAGACCAACATTACTACTCCCATGGTGCAGTATGTTCTCTATGGCCCTTGTTCTTGGGTGGCTGAGAAACTGTCCTACTCATTGACAATGAAGTGACTTTTAAAAAATCCTATGTATTTTATTTAAATTACAGTCTTTAAAATATTAAGATCTAGCTAGTCTAATGATGGCTTACTATATGCAGCAGAAAAACAGAAGTCAAATGTGTTCTTGCCTAATGAAACTCCTCCAACTTAAATTACATTTACTATCTCATTTGTCGCTGTGGACACTACCTAATTTGCCCTTCCTCTTTTCTCATCTGATAGGAAGTTTTTTGGGAGCAGGGACTGTCATTTATTATACATCTGTATAGGACCTAGGCCAAAGCCCAAAGGCTTTGAAATGCTTCATCATTTCAACATCCTCATCAAATAATGAGGACATGTGACTGCTCTTTCCAGCAGACAAGACTTGCAGTAGCTATTTTTAAAACTAATAGTGAGGAGAAAGTTTGAAAGTGGTATTTTCCATTCTTGGAAAACTATAAAAAGAACATAGTAAAACCATCTCATTTTGCCTTTTTGCACTGTTGGTAACTAGATCAATTATTGATTAAGTATTCGGGTCTACTGGAACATGACTTCCATCAGTCAGAGAAACGCAGGCATGACTGCAGCCCACAGACAGCTTCAGCAGCAGCAGCAGATGCCAGAGACAGAGCAATGCTCTGCAGTTGCTCTGGGCTCTCCCTTGCATGCCCAGGATTCTTCTTTCTGCAGCAACTGCACAGTTACCCCAATCCAGCACCTTTTATTAAGGCTTTGTAAGGGAAATGTAACATCACCCTCGAACATTCTCCGATCGACCAAAAGTTGAGGGAATATGGCAGGGGAATGGGGAGAACAACCACCAATGCAAAAGTCAGCAGTATCATATCAAGGAATAAAATTTCACTTTTTTGGAAGAAACAGAAAAAAAACCCCCACAACATTCTGGAAGGCAATAGTTGCAAGTATTAACACAAGCATAAATTCAGAAAGACTGGCTATTTGTTACACCAATAGACAAAACATACAAATAAAAATTGCTCAGTCTGTGAAGCTATAAAGTCTCTGTAGGTGAAAGACACCACGAACCAGTTTGGCTTCCTCAGCCTTCACTCACTGAGATAGGATTCCCCATCCTGATGATGGGCTTTGGTCTCAATACACCGTCTGACTATTAGAGTACAATGCAGCTCATGTGTGCTGTTTGTGCCCACATTTCCTTTCACAGAAGGAGAAAGAATATGTCTGTAAGCATAGAAAAGATTATTAAATACCAAAATCTCACTCGGTACAGAATTGGAGTAAAATTACTGATGCTGTCACCATCCACTTACCCCTTTGTGTAGTAAGGCACAGCCAGCATCAGGGCTAGGGTCTCTTCACTGGCACTCCTCGTTTTAAAACCCAAATAGATCTGACACTCAGGAGTGCTTCCAAGCTCTTTCTATCAGAGGCATGAGGGGGCAGTTAAGGGCAGAAGACCTCCTGGGAGAGTGCTAGAGAAATGTCCCAGGCAGAGGAAGCCAAACTTGGCAGCGTCTGTATCCACACAGTTCATCCAGAGCAGACCTTGAAGCAAATTAGGCAGCCAACAATGCCTTCCCCCCCACACACTTCAGAAGAAACTACTCCTCTATCTCCGGTAAGGATACTGAATTAATTAGCATATATGCAGTATGAACAATCAGGAGACTTGAACCTGGGACTAAAGTGAGAGCCAAATTATTTGACGCTAAAATACATTCAATGAGAAACAGTAAAAGGGGTCAAGGAAGTACTGGGCCACTTGACATCAAAAACAGTATCTGTGGTAGGAAGTGGAAGCGGAGCAGAGTAGCTTTCAGTGTTTTTGTATCCTTTCCTTTATATGGCTGTGTTGGCACACTGGGATGCAGACGAGCATGTCCTGCTGGGAAAGGAAGAGATGTGACAGGACTGAGGAATCGTGATCCCAGGGCATGATCTCGCATGCTGAAGCGACTCTGGCTGGTTTTGCATTAAACACACATACTCATGCTCACTGCCCCCCAAGCATACAGCAGCTCTACCTATAGATGAATGATTTTCTTTTACAAAGGAAAACAAGCAAAAGATTAGTTTGAAAGCCTACTACAACTGTTGTGCAATTAAAACAAGTGACAAGCTTTTAGGCTTAATTGCTTCATCAGTCCAAGAAGGGAATAAGGTATTCTGAGCCTAAGAACTTGTTTGTTTCTTTTCCAGCTACATCCGTTAAACTAATAAACAGATTTCTGTCTACAGACCATATTTACATTATATTACTCCAGACTAGCTACACAAAGCTCAACATCTTCACAAACATTAACAACCTAGCATTTAAAGAGAGCAAGCTTTTAAGTTTTAATTCTGCAAAGCATGAACTGCTTTCCAGAACTAAGGATTTAATTTATTAATTTATTAATCTTTGGACAGAGCAAGCCTGCTTATTTAAATTCAGAGAACACTTGAGAAGCTTTCTCTGAGAATAAAACTTCTATGACCTGGCTTGATGGGCCAGGATATTATTTACCAGGTTCTCTGTCCAACTGAAACATACTATATAGATTACTTGGAAGCAAGCTACAAGAACAGCTTTGTCCTTGTAAGGCCATATTACCTTTCAGAGCAGGCTTACGGCTTCTACAAGTTGCACCTATCATCTGCGTTTTTACAAAGCTGCCTTGGCTGCTATAAACTGTAAGAGCATGCAGCTAGAACACCCTGGCTACACCCCGAGTTCTCCTCCTCACCCTCTGAAGGCCACAGATAACTGTGGTATAAAGTGATTCATGCATGCCTTCTCCACTAGATAGTATCTGAGCAGAATCTGATTTTATAGACACATGTGCTAAAGCCAGAGTCATTTGGGTTGTGTGAACTGACTATAATAGGTTTTTGTAAACACTCGGCACTTTATCTATTGTTGCCATCATGTAAAAATAGAACAAACAGTAATATTTCCTTATAGACATTGCCTACAGAACATCAGAGTAATGAAGCTCTCTAAAAGCACTGGAAGTTAGTGGTTCTGATTTCCTTAAGGGTGTATTTTCCATAAAAAGTTGTGCTCTAGTGCTAATTACAAAATTAGCACGAAGCTTACAAGTAATTAGATCAGGGTGTTAAATCACTAATGTTCCTTAAATAAAACTCATAATTAGGACATTCTGTGCATTTATCTACAAGCTAGACCTGACAAACTGCCCAAACTTTCCCTTTCTAGCTGACATCCAGGACACTGCCAGGAAAGTGTTAATCACCCACAGTACACTCTTCAGGAAGGTGCCCTCATTTGACTTGCTCAGGTCTCCTATGCCCATCCACTTCAAACTCAAAGTAGACAGACATAGTAGAGACAGTCATGGCCATACATTCAGTTACCTACCACCAGAAGGTCATTCATCTTTTTTGATTACATATGGAGCCTGGACACTTGCTCAGATTAAGCTTCTGTGATGGGGTTTAGCTGCTGATACTATAAAAATATAAAACTTCCAACACTAGCTGGTCTTCCTTTCTCCTATATGGTATTTCTCAGACTCTAAGATAAATGCAGTTGGATGGGTGCTTTTGTTTTATTACACCTAATAAAACAGCACCTGACACAAAGGTATCTCAACCGAGAATTGATCCACAGTAAACTACTGCAATAGAAACAGTACAGTTACAATTCTTTTATAGCCCACTTATCTGAGACACTTAACTGCTTCAAAAAACTCCCACAATTATATTGACATTCCATGCATCCTGCAGTCTTCCCAAGGACAGTTTTATATCTTATTCTAATCACAAAAAAAAAATCATCCATGATCTCAGAAAAGCAGATGCACAGATCTTTATCAAAAGGAAAAAACTTTTTGGGAAAAGAAAGCTTTTCACCAGTTTATTTCAAGTCCACTGGATATTGCTTCATGTGACTAAAAAATTTCTAGTTGTATGGAACACTCCCATTTTGACATTGATCATCACAAAACCTCTCCTCTGAGCCACTAGCTCTATTTCTCAGTCACTTGGATTTTACTATCCGACGCAGTTCTCTTGTATGCTTGTGCCATGGCTGCAACACACCTACAAGGAACCCTTGCATGCACACCTCTGGGACAGAGCTAGGTTCCAGTATCTCACTATGGACTGAACTCATATTGCCCAATTACCTTAGACAAATCTTTAAGCAGCAGTCTCTGGTTGCCAGACATATTCACATAACAAACCCAGATGTGCCACCTTAGCTATTTTCACTGAGGGCAGGGGAAGAAAAAACAAACCAACCTTTCAGCTGCTAAATTAAATGTTGCATTTTGGAAAAATTTGTATTTTCTCTCCACAACTTATTCTTTCTCCTATCAGCTTAGATGAGAGTGGCTTATGCCTAAAAGCACCAGAAAAATTAGCTTTGTTACTTTAGTGCCCATATTTCTTAGTTAACACAGGTGTAATACTTGCACTGCTGGGGATGCATATGCTCTTCCATCTTTTTGAGGCCACTGAAGTTAAGACTTGGTAACTTACCCTAAACACATATTCATTTCTGAGAGAAACAAGTCATTTTTAGCATGTCTGGAAATAACCAGCTACTCTCTACATATGATCCAAAAATCACAGTTATTTCAACCACCCTGAAGCCATTTACCTGTGAGGCACTGTTGTTGGGATTAATTTACTTTTAGTCTACCTTTTTGTTCAAAGACAGCTAGCCCAGCAAAAACATACATATTTGCTACATACATTAGGAAAAAAAAATTTCATTCATGCTCTCTACAGCACAGAGCAAACAATTTTTTAATATTATTCTTCTTCAACTGCAACTTCCAATAACTTTAATTCTTTTCCAGTGGATACACCCAACCCTCTATATTCAAATATTCATTCATACTGGATATAGCCAGAGATGTTCTGACTGAACACAGGTTAGGTGTTTTGTCAAAAAAAGCAAGTTTTGCTGAAGCAAAAGCCTTTCTCTAAATGGTATTGCAAATGCAGGGTGTAATTTGGGGGAAAAACATGATGACCACAGATTTCAGCTATATTATGCAGTAGCATCGCCCACGACAGACAACATTTGAAGTCTGATTCTATATTTCAGGTTGCACAACTTATTTTCATGATCCCAAATATTTTAGGGAGGAGAAAAATCTTTCCCTCAACAAATAAATGTAATGTTTTGCAGCAATGGTTCCATAAATTAGAGAGAGTGATATTTTAAAGTGAAACATTTAGAAAGAAAGAACAAAAACTAAAATCCATAATTCAATGCTCCTCTTCGGCATGTGTAATAGAACAGGCCAGGAATATATACACTTACAGGTGTGAATCAGAATGTGATATATTAACAATTACTCCACAAGAAGGCTGTATAAACAGACATATATATATATATATACACACACAGATGTTTATTTGACTGCTGTGATATGTCTCTAAGAAGCTAAATGAATTAACAGCTAGGCTTTGCACCACATGAAACACACACCTTAGGGAAAATTAACAAATCTAAATGCAAATGCTTGCCATGAAGTTTCTTTCATCTTATTGAGCCAAAAAATTAGTTATCATCTTCTTCAGAAAGATGCAACAAACTGTAGTTCACATGAACTTGGCAGAGTCTTAAACCAGTAGTTCTGGCCCACAAAATGGCAAGTATCTCCAGCAGCTGTTGTTGTGGACAACATTTGACAACATCATATTCCCAGACATCATCACCTACATCCCCAATTATTGCTAATTTTGTGCAAGATTACAACATTATCCTATGTTCATTAGCTACAATTACCTTAATAACAGTTAGTAGCAGAAAGAAGATGAAGTGGAAAAAACACAGAGAACATGCAAATGAGGTTTGCTAGGCTATGATCAGAAAGACAGTAACAAGCCAACATGTAAGTTTACCTTGAGATAGTACTGACTGAAGGTACAAAGTGGCTTTGGATCATATTGACTATTTGGGGTTTTTGTCTTGTATTTTTTTAAGGCAAATGAGAAATTCACTATTTTGTCACTTTTTATAGAACTAGACAAAAAAATGCATTCATGAACATCTGGATAAAAGCATTATTCAGACTGGAAAAATATTTTCTGTTGTGTCTCACAATTGAACAAAAAACACCCTGTGTATATACATGCATATTCAAACTGCATATTTAAGCACATCTTTTTGTGAAACAAACACACAGAAATCACTGTGAAATAACTTGTTATTTCCTCCCCCCCTAGGCACAATCAGATGACAATCAGGTGAGACAGGAGAGGCTCATGTTCAAATCTGTAATTCATCTCATTAAAGCCTCCCATTTATTACAGCCATTTACCCATGATCATTTTGTCAGTTTCCATGTCTAAGCTAAGAAACCATTCCCCTCCAAAGGAGGGAAAATGTGGTTGAAACTGCAGTTCTGACTGTCATTTCATGACAAAAATGTTTTTAAGACCACTTTGACCTAGATGTCTATTTTTCTTGTATAAAATCCTATATAGCCATGGTATTTTATAGATACCTTTAAACAAGAATACAAATTTAGCACTAAAATATTGTTTTACAGGAGTGCATGCCAAATGCTTTTCATCCCATTACGCTGGTTTGAAATAATGGTACTACTTAAGATAACATCATGCTAGCATAAAATGCAAGAGCTATTTCAAGGCAGGGCAATAAACCACTGTTTCATGGTGGTCAGCTGCCTCAACCAGCACTATAAATTCCAAACAACTCAAGTTCCATTTAATCCTTACTGTACAATTAAAGAATATATAATACCTTAGCTAGATTTATTCAAATAATTCTGTATACTTCCAGTTGGAAATTATTTTGATCTCCCAGTTCGAAGATTTTAAATATTTATTCATTTTCCACATTAAACACATGTTCTGCATATTATACAAACATTATCACAAGTACTTGCAAGATTATTCCAAAATTAGGAAAGATTCAGTTCATAATGAGAAAGTATCATAACAGAAACAAAATACATAAAGGCAGTTTCAGTCTGGAAACTTTCAGTTCTGGCCTAACCTATGTAATATTAGACAAATGACTTCCCCACTGTTCCTTCCTCTTACAAATTGCTTGCTGTACCTGTGTCATCCCTTGAGGCCAAGGATTGGCTTTCTCTTTGTATAATGTGATTTACAGCTGGGATTTCTGAATGCTGCTACAACACAAAATCACTGCTACAACACAAAATCACTGCAACGGTTCAGAGCTCTGCTCTACCAATCACCCTAATCTCAGTCTTTACTGGTACTTTTAATGGCATTCCCGCTGTTCCATGACAACAGTCCAGTCAGGAGAACTTGTCCCAGTGCTTTGAACCTCCTGTACACACACATATATATACACATACATAATATGCTATTTTTTTCTCACCTTCGGCTCACATGCTGGCAATGAAGTCTAAACTTGTTCTATTTTACACACGCAAAATCATTCCCAAAGTAAAACACCACCTAAAAAGCTACTACTTCAGCACTGCCCACTCATTTTTGGTACAAACTACTGATAATAACGAGCCTAACTAAGGCTCTATAAGCTGAAAGCATGGAGAACACAGAGCTAAACAGAAGAATACTGTCTTATAAAGATGTGGGAACAGGAGACAAGAAACCACGCTCTGCCTGAGAGTCTGCCCAGAAACAACCCACGGCAGGAGATCCCAGTGTTCGATCACACTCAGACCCCTGCGCTGCTCCAGGGCTGACACTTTTGTTTGGCAGAGCTGGGCTGTGGGCCCTGAGTTGCTGACGTCCTCACTTTCCCAGTTGGAACAACAATTTCAAGTTTAAAAGTTTCCCACAGAAAGTTCATAAACTCACTGTGCAAACACCTAAATTACATCGCCCCCCTCTTCCTTAAACAAACGGCGCACTACTCGGTATCTTCCCAGAGGGAAGGAAAAGTCGTTTTTCTCCAGAGAGAGCCTCTGAGGCCAGCAGGCTCCCAAAGCCAGCAACCCCCGCCCTTTCAGGCCAGGGCTTTTGGTTTCCAGCCTCACACATACCCATAAGCTTCCAAACGCCTATCGCGAAACCCGGGCGCAGGGAGCCCTCTAGACCGGCCCAACTGGCTCGGGGTACACGGGCTCAGAAGCTACCTGAGAAGGGCTGGTGGCAACGAGCGTGGCACATTGGCTCTGAAACCCTTCTTTCACCCATTTGGGAGGGACACTTCCACAAAACACTGCGATTTAACTGGCTGACACTACCAATGAAAGAAAATGTTTATCAAAAAATTCCCATCCAGTTGCCTGCCAGCACCTATTTACACCAGCAGTGGTGGCAGGCTTGCATCAGCCTCCCTGCCCAAACGGGGGGCTCGAGAAGCGCGGTAGCTTAGCCATAAAAGGGCTGATATAAGGAAAGCTGCAGATACTATAGAGCCTAGGTTAGTTTTCTCACCTCTGCACACAATAAGAGCGGACTGAACCGAGCACCTCAGTGACCCACTGGATCACCCTCCCTTCCCCGGGGCAGCCCCCACCAGGTCTGGCGCCAGGCTGCGGGGCCGCTGGTCCAGAGCAGGACACGGACACACAGACAAAAAGACAAACAAAAAATGCCCTCCGGACATACAGACCACCAAACCCCTCGGCCAACCGCGCCTCCTCCCCAGTCCGCTTCGGACGCCGGCGGCACTCACCTCGGGGGGGACGCGTCCTCGGCAGCAGCCTGTGTCCGGGGAGAGGGTGAAGCCACCTCTCCGCCGGTACCGGTGGCCCGGTGCCGCGGCACACTTCCACTTTCTCCCGGGTGTCTTTCTTTGCGGCACGGTAAGCCCAGCCGCTCCGCGCCGCCTCCCCCAGCACCCCTCCCTGCCCGCCCGCCTCTCGCAGACGCCTCCCCGCGATGCGGAGCCCAACTGCCGGCCTCCGCCGCCCCGCCCCGGTACCTGCCCCGTGTTAGCCCCGTGTGACCCCAGCTTCCCCTCACACCGCCGAAGCCCCTCTTCCATCCCTTTGCCCCCCTCTCCGGCCCACACCCACCATGCTCGGGGTCCACCCGACCCCACCGGGTACGCCGCAAAAGGCTACTGCGGGTTTTGTTTTCCGAGCTTTATTGTCCCCCCCCCCTCCTCCGGTAAACTGCCCGAAGGAAGAAGGGGTCGGGGAGGCTGTGTAGATTGGAATAGTCTAGATGTGGTTCAGCACAACAAAGACCCACTTGATTCCCTGCTGGCACATAATGCCCAACAAAAGGGAAACGCTGGGAATGTCATAATCATCACCCTGTGAGATGGAGGCAAAACCAACACTTCTTATGAGGTTCGTAGTTAGGAAATAAATGGCAGCTTGGATGCGTCTATTTCTGTCCCAGTACTACAAGCAGCTTGCTCACGCCCTGCTGCTTTAGTGCTGTGTTTTCTGGCACTGTAGGCAGAAATCTTGCAAAAAAAACATAAAGGCAGCAAAGCCACAAGTCCTGGTGACAAAGAAGTCTTTTGCCACCTTAGCAAGTGGTGAGACTAGCTGTTAAGGTATTTTGCCTACAGGTGACAACCCTGCTTAACTTTTAGCTAAAGCACGCATCTACTGATGCATATTGATGCATCTATTTTCTGTGATTAACTGAAGAGTAGAAACATCTACATATTAGATCACCCCTCACCTGGTCTTGAGTAGTCCTTGCCTACCTGATGATGGCACCTGCTCCTTCTCAGGGTTGGCTGTAAGCAGCTGTCCCTCATATGAAGCTCAACTGTGATCCACATGTAAGTGGCTGAAGTGCTGGGGCCTGGGCTGTGGGCCCTGAGTTGGAGTTGAATGTTTTGTTTTCCCCACTGGCTTCAGGTTCCAGGGGCAGAACCTGGCACATCTGTGTTTCTGTGGCTCTGCCCTCACTCAGGTCGTTGTCATTGGGGTGGTGGGTGAGGCCAGGGCTGTATCAAGCAGGAGCTGATTGGTCTGTGTATGGTTTTTGTTGGAATTGGTTGCATCTTGCTGAGCTCTCTTGGTGGTGTCCTTCCATGTGAGGGACTACAGAGGGAGCTGTCTCTGTCTATTTATTGTGTCCAGCAGGCAATACTGGCAGCACAGTGGGCAGTGGAGGAGCTGTGCCCACAGGAACCTATGGGAGGATTTTTTAAAAGACCTCTGAGAGGATGTTGCTGAGTTCAGCGTTGGCCTATGGGACTAAGCAACTGATGGCAGCATAAAATGATGATGGCTGAACCGGCATAACAAAATTGGCAGAGTCAGCAGGATGAAGAGGATTAGCAAAAACAGTGGCCCACTTTTGAAATTCATTCAATCTTTCCAGAGAAGCCCAAGCTGCCCAATGCCCAGCTGCTGACCACAATTGGCTTCACATGAAGTTTTAGGGGTCCAGTACTCAAAGTCTGAACATTTATTGTCCCTGTAGCCAGACTAAATACGTGTGGAGGGTGGGGATAAGTCATCTTGAGCAGAGCACACTCTTCCCTGCACCTGGAAGCTGAACCAGTATATAGCAGGAGTGAAGGAGCCATGAGGATTGAAGAAAAGGAGAACCTAGTCTCTATCTTTGTGGTTGAGGTGCTTAGTTAGGAAATGTGCTCCTAGGGTAGTTTTCACATGCTATATGGAACAGAATTTAGACCCTAAATCTGTCTCCTGCAAGTTAAATGCTTGGATGATGCCTTCTGGAAGCTTGGCTTTTAAATCTGTCTGGCTCTGGCCTAACAGCAATGGAGTATCCTATTTCCTTTTTCCCCAAGCTTCAATATGCCTTTATGCCTTACTGAAGCACTTTCTTAGAAAACGGATTGAGGCTGAGAAAGACCTGTAACAGTTTTTTGCTTGTTGGCCAAGCATTCTAAATAATCAGTGATTATGCAAAGAACAGGTAACTTCCTCCTTGTGCTCTGTAAGCAACTTTCATGTATGTTCTTTCTTACTTATTTCCACTCAGTCCTGAAAGACTGATGTCTCAGGTATAAAGGATCTCCTAGAAGCCTTTTGTGGTGTGCCTATTTCTTTTCTTTGACTTCTCATGTAATGTAGACTTTTACACTAAAGTGACCTTCTCTGTTTAAGGTACTAGGGATTAGGCATTTAAAATGGAAATGAAGCAATAGCTGTGTAAATTATCTCAGTTAATGCACACCAGATCCATATCACTTCCAGTTCATTTTTTTTTCAAAACCATGAAGGATGTTAATGGTATCCTATCTGACACATTAGACTGTTACTTAAAAGCGACTATTTCAAGTCAAATAGAAATTGTTGTCAGTATTATAAACAATGACATCCAAAAGTTTATTTATAAAGTTAATTATGTTACACGTCATACTCATGTGAGATAAAGCACAGAGGAAAATCCCTGCAAGCTGAAAGACTTTCTCAGAAGTGAGAAAGCTGAGGAAGTTACAAAAGAATCAGAACTCCATATCATGAAATGAATAACCAATTCTTTTTTTGTTCTTGGAAGAAGAGAAACGTGAACACTGGCATGAATAAAAGCCCCTGTATTTTCACACTTGCTGGTGCTTCTGTCACTTAATGCACAGAAAGGTTTAGATGCCACAGAAGGAGTCTCCAGCAGTAAATTAGGTTGCTGCTTTCCCTAAGGGTGTACTTTTACAATACAGCTAAGGTGGTTTTGGAGCTATCTGCTGTCCTAAAGGTGGCAGTCCTGCTCGTAATGCTGCTTCTGTTGGAGTAAAATTTAGAGAAAACTAAACATTTTCTCATAGCTAGTTTAGTTGTTTGAACAGGCTCGCTGAGTGTCAGTGCTGGGTAGATGAGAAAGAAGAATTGGCAGCCAGCAGCCACCAGTTTGGCTTAACTGTTGTATAATTCATCTTCATAGAAATAGCTCAGAAGAATGTACTTTAAATGTGCTCTTCCTTTGCATACTATTCTACTTTGCATGGCATAAATGAACAGTTAGAGAAAGAAAGATTCTGTTACTCTGTGGTTAGGATACACCATCAGGCAGATCTTGCTTTTAGTGCTTGCTTGAAGAATTGTTACTAGCCATTGGAGCAAGGATTAAACCAAGGTCTTCCTATTCCCTCAGTGTCCCCAATCATTCTTCCTACACGTGATTCTCTAGCCCCAAACTTCAGTGCCTAGCTCTATACATGCCTAGCTCTTGACATGTTAGCACTGTTTTTTTCTGAACAAAAAAATGTTGACTTCTGGTAAAACCTTTGTAATAGTGAGCTAAGATCACCCACTGGTGTTAACTGCATCCATTCAATCTCCAATATGAGCAGAATATGACTTAAGTATCATTTCCAATCTGCGTGCAGTCTACCAAAATGCTATTGCATTCATTCACTCTTTTATTGATAGCTATGAATCTAAATTGCTATCATATTTGACACTAACCTGCAAACAAATCATTGCTCCTTGTTTCTCCCCCAGAGCATGTCATTATATATCAGTTCAGGGGATGAAAATTTGAATCAAAAGGAATTTGAAATAATTTGGAGTTGTTGTCAATCAGCTGTTTTCTGTAACCTACTATTGGTGGGAAATTCTGGTGCAGGACCACCAAGTATTTTTACAAGTGAAAGGTTAGAGAACAGCCATAAGAAGACATGGAAATTCCCATGGCATGAGCTTTACTAAAATGCCAATCATGCCATTGGAATAGCATGAATATGAACAGCATTCTTCCTTGCAGCTCAGAAGTTTCTGTTTGATGGGAAAAGGAACTGAACCTCTGTGACTGTTTTGAGGCTGCCCTCCTATGTTCAAGTGGATTGACTTTCCCTTTTTCACCTTTTTTAATTGAGTAATATTTTCTCCAGATCAATTCAAACTAAAGATCATACTAACCCTACACTTTCCTCAGGATATGTTCAATTTGTGTATTTGTTTTAGACTTAATGTTTTTCTTCAGAAATGTAATTGCAGCTGTGTACTTTGGAGAGATAGGGGCATAACATTGTCTCTCCTTGTCCCACACAGCAACACCAAATGCTATATAGATGTGTTGACTGCTTTTTAATGGACTAGTAATCTATGGAAGAAAAACTTCTGTAGTTTGACAGCTAAAAACTTAGGTAGGAGGTGTGAATCATTGCCTGAAAGCTGGGAGACACTTGTTTCATTCGAATTGCATGGGGTGAAGTGAGGACAGTAAAAGGTTTCTAGACAGTCAGAACTGTGGTGTTCTCAGAAAGGAAAAAATAGGGAAATTGGATAAAAGAAGATTAGAGTCAAGGAAAGGAAGAGGGAATATTTTTTCATCATGCCAAACATAGAGCTAGTTTTCTAACTTGGAAGGAATTCCATTTTTTTTCTGCATAGACACAAATAGACAGGCTACGTCAAGGAATATATACTGTCAGATAAGTAAATAACCTACTGTGGCTACAGAGATGGTAGGTGATGCAAGAATATGAAGTAAGTGAAAGAAGAAAGTGACCTAGAATATACATATCGAAGGATTTCACTCTATTGCTTGCTGTAGAATACCCACATAGAGTCATAGAATTGCTCAGGCTGGAAAAGACCTTCAAGATCATCCAGTCCAACCTCAATCTAACCTTATTACCCTAACTCTAACAACCCACCGCTAAACCATGTCCCCGAGCACCACATCCAGATGACATTAAAGACTATTAATTTTAAAGGAGAGGACATGCAGTATCACAGGAAAAAAGAAAAGGGAAGAGAGAAAGAAAAAAGGGAAAAGAGAAGGAGTTATGCTTTCAGAATGGAAAACATCTCTATTTATACATAACCAATACATAGCAGCCTGACTTGCTTCTAGTGAATAAAGTCTTTGCTGAAATTTTCTGCCAAGGTTAATGAAACATTATGAAAGTTAGTCAAGGAGAAAAATTTTGTATCCATTCTAGTGTGTATGAATTTCACAGTATTTTTTTATCTGTCACTTCAAATTATACTCATCCATGTTTATTTGTTTTTCATATAAGACAATAGTCTGATCAGATTGCTTTCTTTCTCCAGCTCTATTAGTGAAATTCATAAAAAAATGCTTGTTTTCCTGTTAAAATTTCTATGTCTTAACCTGGAGGCTCGTATATCATTTTTCTATTCTGACAGTGAACTAATTACAGTATGGGGTATGTCATTTTAATGCTGGCATAAGCAAGGCAAATTAAAAAGAAAGCTTCAGAATTTATCTCATGCCATATACAAATGTTTATTTTGAATCCATAGTGCAGAGCACATCTCAAAAGTGCAGTACTTTTGTATTATGGATTTTCTCTGTATCTAGATCCACTCTGCAGAGTGGATCAGATGCTAAGCTTGGGTAAATTGACAAAGCCATTGATTTCTATTCATAGGTTTTCATTAATCAAGGCTCATGGTATTTTAATACACCACATATCTTCTTGACAATTAGTTTGTGGAAGTACAAGCTTGGAAGTACTGAAACAGCTACTAACCTCTGAATAGCACCACTGCTGATCTGAGTTTATGACTCCATAAGGGCCTTTCGCAACAGTAAAACTACTAATTGTTGATGTGTTAATTGAGGATTAGGTTACCAAGAGCTTCAGCTGCTTGATTATAGATGCATTTTAAATATTGAATTAGATGCCATCGTCTTCTACAGAGGGAAATATGTTACATTGGCAGGAGTAATCATTCAGAAAACTTACATTTAGACATTCTATAGACTTGTGCCCAAAATACTAATTTCAGGCAATTGCTCCATAGATTCTTGGTATTTCCATCATTATGTGAGTAACTTACATACTGGGGTGAGTGGCACAAAATTATTTGTTTTCAAGGTTGGAAAACATTAGCTTCATAACTGTTGTAGAAATGTAAGGCAGAGGATATCTGGATTTAGCTTTGGTTCAGTTACACTGTGGCTTCATTTATTTTAAATTCTTAGTGAATCATTTTTAGAAACTGTTATTTTTAGAGGAACTTCTTATTCAATGGAATCCAAACCAATTTCTTAATACTGCCAGTTCAAAACTACATTTTTTCAGGAAAGGCTTTCTCAAGAGAAGGGCATGCAACAATGCAGTCAGTGAACTGTAGTAAATAATAATGTGCATGTCCTTATCCTACCCGAGTTGCTAAATGGACAGTGTAGCTGGTTAAAACGAGAGGATCTATTCCTTGCTACTCTAATGAGGATTAACCCCTAGCCTAAATAAGGCAGACTCACAAACTGAATCTGTTTCTGATGCACCAAGCAAATGTTCTATATACTTCTTGTTCTCCATGAATCAGCCAGCTCATCTTTTACTTCACTGCTCCCACTCTTTCCAGAGATTTTATTTACATCCTGGTGAGAAAAGGGAGTGTTTATAGTGTCTCAAGAAGTCTGTAGGATGGAATTTTGATTTCCTGGGCCTCTCAGAAATGCTGAATCTTTAAAAATGGGTTAATGATATGCCTTTTATTATATTCTTTCATCGGTTTAATACAAGTAATAAATCCTTTGAGACAAAAAAGTTATGGTCCTGATTTATAGACATTTAGCACTGATTTCACTTGCCACAAAAGTTTCCATTTTATTACTAATATGTGGATTATTTTTCAATGAAATTACCATAATGCGCTACAAACATAAACCCTAATCAAGTAGCTTACTCAGCAAAAGGAATCTATCTGAAATTATTGGCTGTATCTACGTTCTCCTGCTACATGGCATGTGGCAGTACTCTGCAGGTCACATTCCTCAAATGTTTACATAACTTAGTTTGAGGCTTTTTCTGGGCCATGTTGTTGGAAAAACACGGGGCAAATGCCAAAAATATATAACCCTTATAATGCTCTTACATGGTCCAGAAAAACCACGTCACTGCTGTGCCCCAAGTACTCTAGAACAAGACTCCACAAATCCATTTTTAATGACTGTGCTGAGGCAAATATAGATGAGTGGACCAGCTGAAAAAAAAAAACTGCATTGGGGTATATAAAACAGAAATAAAATGGAGAGAAAAATTGTTGTAGTATTGGTAAGATACGTATGACATGCAGCTGTGAGGTATGATTGTAAGTGAAGTGAGGTATCATGATTGTAAGTGAAGGAGGAGGAGAGCAGAGGGGATGAGGAGGAAGAAAGGGAGAGGGTGGAAGACAAAAAGAGTTTTATCCTTGAAGACATCTCCAGAGAAGGTGATGATGATTAACTGTCCCATATCTCTACATAACCTTAGGCCTCATATCTCTGTATAACCTTAAGAGGTAGCCTCATCATCTTGGATGAACAGATGAGGACCTCATTATTCGGGGTCATAGCATCAAGCCCCCCAACCCCCACTTCTTCCACAAACAACCCATGTCCTACAGAGTCACACCTGAGCACAGTGCCTTCTGTTATCATTTACACTCCACAGGAAAATCAGCCTGGCTGTCTCCACTGGTTGTTGATTGATATCAGTTTAGGAGACTGCCTAAACTCTTTTCATAGTTTAAGCAACAGCTGAATATCTGCTGGGTACTCACAGTTTGGTAGTAGGCTGAAACTAGCTTTAAAAGTGTTTCATGGAGCTACTGGAATGAAATAGATGAAATTAATATATCCAGCTAAACAAAATTTGACCTTCTGGATCCTGGATTTTTTGGATTGGGCTAGAGGACTGGGAATGCAGGTGTTTCTTGTAGAAACTTCTTAGACTAATCTATTCATGCCATGATCTTAGGAAGGTATATCTAGCCTGAACAGAGTGTGTGATTCTCAGTAGTGCTAGTAATCATTTAGTCAAATGAATCTCACCTGAAATGTCAATTTTATTTAGGAAAAGAAAACTCTGTTTATTCAACAGAGAGCTAGCCCTGGTTTTGTCCAAATATGAAAGAAAAATTTGTCTTAATTTCTGATACTGACTTTGTTTCACATTAATTGAAAACTTCCTTTGAAATAAAGGGTTTGCTACCCACTTTTATATTCATTAAGAAAAAGTGAAACAAAGGTGAATTGCAACATTTTTCTGGCAGGTTTTGGTTCCTGAAATTTTCTGGCTATCACTAGCAAAACTGGTATTTTACCTGTCATCTTGGACAAGAGAATGCTTTTTTCTTCAATTTTTATATTAAAAATACAAATAGATCATATTCTTGTTTGAGTTAATATTTCAGTACAGAAAAGTTTAAACACAGGGAACTGACAAATTCCTCAGACAATTTAACCAACCAGTTAGGCATTATAAAACGTGAGCTTTCCATTAGTTTTGCTAGATCTCTGACTTTGCAGACAGCAAAATATTCCCTGTTCAAATGTCTTATTAGTGGAATTAAAACAGCAGTGGCAAGATTGGGAAGTTATATTTCGGGATACTGATTTAGTTATATTTTTATAGATATGCAAAATTCAGTACTTGTTTTTAAAGCAATAAAGACAGATAAAGATGGATACTATACTTCAGCGTGGCAGTACTGAAGTCTAAATCAGTAAATCAATATCCACTTGAATCATATGATTCAAATTAAATGATCTTAATTTGCAAATGTAGATGTTCTTTGAATCAGCAGAAAAAAACATTAGTGAAAAAATATAAAGACTTATCATTTTAGCTGAACAGGCTAATGACTACCTTCACTA
>VYZX01026795.1:1274-28569 GCA_013401335.1 Brachypteracias leptosomus
AAATTTGGCTACGTCTGCATGGCAACAGTGAAATAATTTTACTTTTCTAATTAAAATTATACAAACACCTGAGAGAAATAAGCACAACAAAACAACCGTTGACAGCATTAATGGCCTGAGAACAAGGTTATAGTTCAGTAAATTAATTATGTGCATTTTGCTTATCAGTAGCCAAATCATATTCATGACTTATTGTTAATTAACAGATTTTTAATATTTTTTGGTTTTTTCCTCCAGCTGTACAGCCTCCCAATCAGTTAACATAATGAAAAAGACAAATCAACTTAATCTATATGTTATAGTAACATTAAAGAGACACAATAGACAAAAATCAATCATTCTTGGTTGAAAATACGTGCAAGCATTACTTAAGCTTAACTGTACCACTAATATATCATAGGAGAAACGTTTCTTCCAGTCCATTCATGCAAATTGTTGACAGCAGTTCACGTATACTGAATTAGTTTCCTCTGTTTACGTGGGTACTTTTAAAAGCCACAGGGGAGGAAAAGAACACATATCCCCAGAAAAAGAAAATTAAGACCATACATTCAACAAAAGTTGCCAGAGCCATATTACAGAGCCATACTCGTGAAGGAAATCTAAGTAGCACCCAGCTGCTATAAACAAAGTCCTTCAGCTACAATAATTACTGGACCAACATCATATTTCTCATTAAAGCTTTTGAAAACATCTGAAATGCAACATTCCCCAGGAAATCAATTACCTTTATTTGAGTCTCCAAAATCACTGCAAGACAGTGATTGCATATGGATGCTGCAGAAAAAGCACCATCTATGTACACATCAACAGTACCTCCTGCAATGCACAGATTTCCTTTGGAAGTTGTCTTACACAGATACGGATTCAGCTGGGGCTTAGTTAACTTTATTCTTACAAATTTACTTTACATTTGTGTAAAGAGGTTTACCTCTAGGAGCCATGGTTTTAGTTTTCTGTCCAGCAGAATATCAAATCCCAGAACTTCAAAGCAGACACTGTCACTTCCTGGTGCTTGCCCTGGCCTGCACATGCGATAAGCATGAAGAACATGTGGCTCTGCAACTATCAGAGTCTTCACTACTAACTCCTGTAAGGATTTGTTTCAGAAAAATTCATCAGGAGAGAAGACATCAGTATATATCGAACTAACGTGTTTCATACTTTAATCTTTTAAATGTCATTAAAGTATCTACTAAATATAGATTTTAAATAGCAAATAAATTGTGTGTGACAAACTACTCCTATGGAGTAACAGATATATATTTTTATATAGCTCTAGAGTATATTGTTATACTTTCCCTAGTATACACATACTTTCAGATATGTAGTACATACTTTCAGTATGTAATACTAAAGGCACGCTGGGAACAAAGTATAGTATAGCCAATTTTCACCCATTTCATTTTGCAATATAATTTTCAATAAATACTCTCCGAATCATAACAATCTAAGGCCTATTCCTCACCTAAAGACACCTGTAACATAACCACTGACTTCAATGGTGACAGTTCAAGTCCACAGATACATGTCATGCTGACTACAACTTTGTAAATATTCACACTCAAAATTCACTTCATACACTAAAAAAGTCTCCAAGAATTTAAATGGTTCCTTTGTACCATATTACTTAAATGAATAAGAGTTTGAAAGGGCTTTTTTCCTCTCACAAAAAGTTTAACATTAGATTTATAATCAGATCTGAATTTATTTTTAAAAACATAATCATTTATAGTATGTCCTTTGTGGCATGCATTGCTGAGAATTTGGATTAATAAATTTTCAGAAATCATTCTGGATTCCAGTAAAAAGGATGGCAGAAGCAATTTTACTAAGAATGCACAAAATAAAGAAAAGTATATTAGTTTTATCTTACTGAAATATCACTCCAGAATTTGGAGACATCAAGATTATTTGTTTCTAGAAACTCAGTAAACCATTTTATGGAGCGTTTGCTTCCTTTGTCTTCTGTTTCATCCCGTTCAAAGTGTTCATTATGTTTATTGACAGAGTAGTTAGTCAGGTGCATATACAATTGACTCTAAAAAAAGAGAGAAAAGACATTAAAAAAACCCTGAAATACAACTCTAGAATGGTCAATTCAAAATAATTTAAAGAAAAAAAAAAGTTAAATCAATAATGAAATAGTCAAACAGTTCATATTTGCAAATACACTATGTGAATATTTAGTGTTTCTGATTCTTGGAGATTTCATCTACTGGATGTTTTAGCAGTCTTAAAACAAAATCTGTGCTCGTATTTAAGGCAGCTGCAGTCAATGGATCTCCCACTCAACATCTGACTAGGCAACATAATACATATGCCATTTTACAGGTCTGTATGCAAACAACTACCTAAAAAAAAGTGAAGAGCAACTACCATAACTTACAGAATTACTACATTCCACAGGAAGCAAACAACAAAGATGGCATTTTGAAGTGCTACTTTTTTTGAAGTGCTAAAAACCACTCTGGCATCTGTTTCACAGACAATCCCACATTTCACTTTTCAGTGTAATTTATTTCTGAGAAATGTTCTCATTATAGTGATATTTTAAAATATCTTTTATATATAAAGTCATCTGCCATGTTGATATCTGCCAAAACTGCTCATTTTTGATTGGCTGGTAGCCATACATCAAAGGCAGGTAATTTTTGAGATATACATTACATAAATGAGTGAGTGCTATAGTTCCTTTATGAAGCAAAAAGTCACCAGGAATAGATTCATGTANNTTCATGTTATCGGTTGCATTAAAAAAAATTACCTTTCCAAGGCCAGTTTATAAATGATGATTTATATGTTTACATTATCTCCCAGTACAGATATTAATTCAGGTTTCCACTTATACAACCATGACAACTGTCCTGATCAGAGTGACAGTTCTCTGTCATGTTTGATTCCTTACTTGAGTGTAGTTGATATTCTAATCTGGCCATAAGCCTTCTGTTCCAATTCCTTTTTGACAAGACAGCCAATAGATAACACAAGCCTTCTGCTGTCATTTATCTCACTGCACTTACTTATGTTTAAAAAAACAACTTAATGAAATGAACAAAACCAATCAATTTCATTTCAGGCTAATTAACAATATATTGTATTAGCACTACAAGTAATGAACTTCTCCCATGGTTTCCAATTACTGCTTTGAGAATCATTCTGAAACCTATTGGTTTTGAGTCGTTATAACTGTCATCTTTTCATGAAATTCAAATTATTTCAGACAAAAGCAATTATTTTTCAGACTACAAAAAAAATAGTAGTGTTTTATTAAACATCTAAACTAATCTTCAGTCTGAGGTTATCTGGAACCATGTCACTGTGGAACAATGTCACTGAAAGAATAAATGTCATTAGTGATAAGCCAGGTTATTTCATACAATAGACAAACGACAACATGAACCAGTTGTGAGAACACAGGAACAACTGCTTGTTCTGTTTATCTGCTCAGAGCATATTTCAGTGCAGCTAATGCTGAGATTAGTAACAATAAAAAAATACTAAAAGCAAGCTATTCCAAATATAACACTGGAACTCCTCCAAAGATATCATCTGTACTGGACTTCAAATTATAGTTCATCTTTGAAGAATGCACGTAAAAGACAAGTCACAATTTTAAGTGTCAAGTAGGACGAGGCTCTCCATGTGTTGTCTACTGCATAACTACACTGAAGCAGCTCTAAAAGTATATGGTACGGGAAAGGAAAGGTAAAGTAGCAATGGAATACAGAGCAAGGTATAAGAATTCAGTCCACTGAGAAGTGCCTCCCAATGCTTCAAATCTAATTCTTTCTTCACAGACATCTGCATTTCAGACTGTGCCAGAAGAGAGGGGTTACACTCTCGACAGGGAACATGCTATACAGCCAACAGAAGGATTAAAGTGCCCCAAAACTTCAGCACGTCCCTCACCATTTCTTGGTTCTCCGCAAACTTATAGGCAACCCTGCTGTATCATCCCAAAGCTGTCAAGTACATGCTCCTTTCCCTGCTGAACCAGTCACTGACAAACAGCACCAGCAGCAGATTATCTCACATTCAGGGACTGCAGTGACCACTCAGGCACTGGTTTTTTGTATCACTGTTTCTGTTTTCTGCATAGGTTCCCAGCACAATGGCTGAAGTATTGCAGGATCCTCAGCAGAAGCTCTAAACTTCAGGGATGTTAAACCATGATCTAGCAGGAGATAAAGCTAATCCGCTCTCCTACCCCATCCCAAACTAAGTCTCAAATAAATATGAAAGCAATGTAACTGTTCTTGAAGTGATTTTCTTTACTTCATTTTTTTCTGGGTTGAATGTCAATATTTGACATCACCTACTTTCTTTCAGAAAACATCTAAATTCTTCAGCATACATAGATGCGGTCAAGTAAAATTTCTATACAAAAGCAGTAATATGGCTATGTATGTGAATTTGATACAAAAGCATGAGTTCAATACCTTTCTTTTAATTTTTTCTTTCTTCAATAACGATGCAAAAGTTCAGCCAGATGAACACCAACTTAAATCTCATATCACAACTTATTCTATTTTACCTCCTCCAAACACCAAACAGGTAAAAGTCTAATATGCATAAAGCAATAAACTGAAATGAACTTCAACTTACCAAATTTGAGTCACTAGGAGGATGATACTTTTCCGTGCCCATTCTCACCAGTCCATCATGATATAAAAATACTTTTAATGGATCACAGGAGGTTACAAGAATATACACACGCAAATCAAATTTGTAGCCTTCCATAAGAAATGGTTTGTCAAGATATTCCTGAACAATCAAGTGGTCCTGAGCTTGTAGCTTTTCTCCATTTCTTATTAAAGAGATCCTGATAAAAACAAAAGTTATTTTAAAAACATAGAACTTTGACATTACTCTTCAAAATGGATTTTCATGGTCATCCAGTCAGGTAGTTGAGATAAAGGCTATCTGGAGAAAGAGACTTACATACCTGATTTATAGTGTAGAGAAAAAATTTTATTCGCTTACATGGCTTTTAGTTTCCTGTCCTTTATGGTACTCCACTGAACAAAAAAAGGCAATGAGCCATTTCAAAATAACTTTCTGCTTCCTTTGATTCAACAATTTGTTGTAATGGCTTCCCTCCACACTTAGAAATTGTTTGGCAAAACGAGCAGTCTCCAGCTTCTGTGATTATTCCCCCTGCAGCTCTAAAAATAGGCTTCCAGTCTTTGTCACAACCTCTGCCCAAGGTGCAGGCTGCAAAGAACCTTTCAGCACTAACCTGACTTAGTGACAACGTTTGCAAAGCAAGACATTGATTGGTACGACTAAGGATGGCACAGATTAAGCTCAGTCTTTCTGTGTTCCAGTTTCCACACATCAGAAAAATGGTTTATATACAGACTATAAACTGGCAGTTCCTAACTACACAGATTTTAAATAACTGTAACAGCCAATATTTTTCAGTGTATAATTACTAACCCCAAATTCTCATAGCTTTGTTGCCTTAATCTTACTCTCCATTATTTATGATACATTTCAGTGTTCTGGTGCTGAATACTCCCAATATACTGAAGTACTTTCCTGGCATTTCACTGAATTATGCTGCTACCTTTCCCTTCAGCTTATCTTTGCCCTTATCAAGAGGAACGAAAAACAAGGAAATAGAAAAGTTTGAGGGCCTTACTTCACACAACTTGAAATACCATCTTTTTACTAAGACACAGCTTCTGTTAATGTTGTAAGTAGCACAGGATTCCACCTTAAACTGGTAAGAAGACCGAAGTCAACACACAACTTACCCATGTCCCATTGCACCGTTAGCTGGTTTGACTATGAAAGTTTTCTGTCTACGTTTCTTCTTCAGTTCTTTCACATAGTTCTGAAACTGTGTGTATTCTGCAGGGAAGATCCATGTTCGAGGAATAAAACTGTACTCCTGAGGCTGACTCTTGATCATTCTGCAAACAAGTGTAATTGAGTTACAATATTTAACTACTTTGGTGTTTCAATCCTTAGGATTAAAAAGTATTTACAATAATTTGACAAGGAAGCTTTTTTAGTAAAATGTTGTAATATGAAAGCAAACTTCTGCCATTATTTAAGAATAGTTAGAACTCTATAACATAATCATCTGTATACTTTAAGAACAGCAAAAGCTGACTATCTTGTGCATTTTTGCTTGTTACAGTACTTGCTTATTATGTCACTGACATTGGTCTTATTTCTTGGCATTCTCACTTCTGTTAGTTTTTGTTCAGTTACTGAGATGACTTAATGTTATTTCTATTCTTAGAAATATTAAACTTACAACAGACCATGTGATTATAGATCTTTCCCTACCTATCAGATTCCTGAGTTACTCCTTTATTTTTTTTTTGTGTAGTGGGTCTGTCTGAGNGTCTTAGGAGGGGTGAGGATATTTGACAAGCATTTTAATTTTCATATAGGTATGTGTTTGGGGATGTATGAGGATCAACACAAAAAAAGAGGACCTGGGATATTTGGAGTTTCTTCATGGGTGGAAAAAGTATTCATAACAAGGACTAAATTTAAAATTAAAATGGAAGCAGTTCAAGAAGATGTTTTTATTTCTTTCTAGTCTTTTGAAGGAATTTCAAGAGTAAGGAAGTGCAGTAAATATACTTTGACACAGGCCAGGCACTGCTCATGCACCTCCGATACAGGCCAAAACACACAAGCTTGGATTTGTGTTTGATACCAACATATTGTGATTAAGTTCCCCTGAGCACCTTGTTTAGTCAAAAGAAAGCAAAGAAATGCAAAGCAAGACAAGGGGGTGGGAGGCAGGGGAAGGGAAGAGGAGGATGGAAATGGAAGAACTAAAACAAAAATAAGGTTAAGACATTGTAAAGAACAATCTCTGAAACTGAGTCTGGTTAAAGGATGTAGCAAGGTCCTGACCTCCCTGCTTTAACAGCTGTGGCAGCTGAGGTAGTGAGCATGTCTCATTTTATAGCTTTGATGTCTGTGCAGAAAGCACAAACAGAAAAGGCAAGATGGTAGAGAATTCAGTTAGTATAAGTTTCCATCACCCAAAGCCATGTATCTGGCAGAGAGGAAACATATACCCACACCAGAGTGGTAGTATGGGCTAGATACATATAGGCTAGCTTTAGACAAAGTAGCTTTAATACTGGTTAACAGCCAGCTTACAGGAGCAATAAGGACTTGGTGGTACTACGCAGACTTGTAAACCATAGTTCCCAGCAGAATAAATATAGTCTTTGCTGAGTTAAATACTGGTGCAGCTAGCTTGTTTTAGGTACTCAGGATACCTGAAATTTCATACATAACTTCACATGAAATTAATCCAGGTAACTCAAAACTACTCCCTAACATAGGGTGGGGACACATCTGAAATACAAACATCCACAGACCAACAGAAAATGACTGGATGTTTAAAAAGAAATTAACTGACACAAGAAGTTCCCCAACTTAGATTTTTTTTTTAATGGCACTACGATGAATTTTAATACTTCTTAATTAATTACAGATTTAGGTACACTACTCTTTTTGTAACGAAAATTAATGGTATCAGGATAATTTAAATACAAAAGAGACTTACAGTATCATTTCAATTTTTCATTTCTTCTATGAGCCTACATAATACTCTTGAAGCTGCATAAGACACTTTTTCTTTAAGTGGTTCAAATACTAATGGCAAAAACAGAGCTGCCAACCACATCTGTAAGGCTAGGATTGTAGCCAGGCCCTACTGGTATAATAGATACACTGTCACTGAACTGTTTAGCCAACCATGGAACAAACACTCTGCAGAAACCACAATAGTTGTAGCCTTGAAGTACTTGGTGCTTCTGCAGCTTCATTGTAACATTTTTACAAATCTGCTTTGATGAAAGCCACCAAATAGCCAGAAAAAGGTTTTAAAAAATCATAAATAATCTTATTATTAATGATTCATGTGTATTTTTAAACAACTCTCCATGTGCTCTAAGTTTACAAATGTTATTACCTTTCTAATCAAATCTAGACAGACATTATCCTATTTTTAGGCAAAAAGTAATTTCTGTGTTAATTTCCATCCCCCTCCAAATGATTTATCACATGCATCCTAAAGTTTTAGATGATGGAGACTTGCCATTTAACTTACAGGTTTCAATACATACACTCCTTACTCAATGAATAAAGCTTCATGGAATTCTAGATATATTAAAATTATTTAGTTCAAGTACATAAGTTCTATATGCCTTTTACTAGCTTATGCATAACTGGGTAGACTACAAACAATAATATGAAGCAGAATACTTAACCATTGTTTTCAAGTTCTGGTGCTCACTAGAAGTTTCAACAAAAGAATTCAGCTCTGTTCTTTCCCTGCTTGGCCCTGTTCAGAAATGGCTTAGGAACATCATTAAGTAGCTTGCAGAATCAAGACTGATTTCACTACAATAGACCTATTTTCCAGCACATCTGTTATCCACTAATGTGGGTAACCACTTCTTCACGAGGCTACTCTGTCATTTAGCCTTTGCAGTCCTTAGCAGGAGGTCTGAGAACTAAAACACAAATTATTGTTCTTCTGAGTGCTATCTTAGCTCACAGATGTGGTCAGACTGAGCTTTTGTTTCTCAAGAGTGCTGTCTGTGCAAAAGAATCAAAGGTGTTAACAAAACAGGTTACTAAAGACATGACTTGTCAGTCTAATAATGCAGGTTCCACTGCCTAGATTTCAAGATCCTCTGATTTTTCAAGTATGAAAGGTTAGTGGGTAGGTACAGATGAGAATGATCCTTGGTCCATGACCAGTTCACAAACCTTTTAAATGTAAACAATACAGGTGCTGTAAAAAATACCATCTCGTATATGGGTTTGTTCCCCTTCCCACTAATCCTGTACACCCCCACTTATTGTATGCATTCTGTAATCACATTTCATATGAGAAAATCTCATCTAAGAGATCATTTACAGAAATTAAAATCTACTTGGCTGCACAATGGCACCCCTATTTTTTTTTCCTGTTTTCTGATTATTCCACTTGAAAAGGATGCTTGTGATTCCTTTTGTTCTTAGTTACATTCCTGCTTCTATCTGTTCCATTACTGTGTCTTTACACTTCCTGTGCTGTGTTGCCTTCTTTCATATGACATGTGCTACATGTTACATCACTCCCTTCCACCTTCTGCATGTGAAAACCACATTGTCCTGTGATCCAGAGTGCCTGGATATTGGCTGTAAGAGGAATTCCTGAAGCGTAATTCCTCCTGAATAACATTTGCCTCTCAGAGTCCAATTGGTTTGTCCTTTGGCTCCATTCCCAACGGCTTACATAAAATGGAAGAGTGAGATCAATACAACAACAAAGGTAGAAGTAAAAGAAAAGCCAACTCTCCACCAGTTCTCAGCAGTTGTTTCATGAACTCTCAACAGTACAAAACCCACAGCTATTCAGTACAAGTCAGTAAAAGGAATAGAAAAGACTGAATGCAGCAGTCCTGTTCCAATGAATTTTAAGACAGAACAGCAGCTGTATGGAACAAAATCCCCCATTCTACGGACGAGAGCTTGCTCAGCCATGTGACTTGTGATTTCACATACATACATCTGTTTCACAAGCAGTCTCAAGGCATATAAATTTGATTTTTATAAATTTTGAATTGCGAGGCCAGTACTGCAAAAAACAGACTGATTAAACCACTGCTCTATCTATCGATATTAAGTGAAGTCACAACATTGATAATATTTGACCCAGAGTTATTGTATCAGAGAAATTATTCCCATCTTATCTACAATATGTGCAATCTCCACACTGAGTACCCTCAAACTGTTTCAAACTCAGAATTAAGTAGGTTGAGAAAGGTATAATCAGACTGTATTTTAAAACAATGTGTACATGATAACAAGAACCTTTGTACATTTTGCACGTTTTTTTAAAATCACAGAACTGTAGCTATATACAGGAATACCACTGCCTACCACGCTGACCAACATTCCACTGGTTTCCATGACCTCTCCAAAGAGTTGTTTGCCTTCATGTGCTATCTCTATGTTTCTACTCAGAGTTCATGTCTGGAAGGGGTAGTGAAAAATTCTTGTGTAGTATGTATTGAAACAAGGGAGTTCTGACCCACATGTAGGACATGTAGACACCATAGCAATGCATCTAATATTTGAATCATAATAGTTGCATACCTTCTACATGCTATGTGCTGTGGTTATGAAACAGAAAAGGAAACAGAGAGAGGAGATATCACACTAATTACATTAATATAGGAAAATAAATTCTGTTCTGGTAACAAGAAATGCAGTGTGGGTAACATTGGGGGCCATAAAATTAACTCTATTAATAAATTGCCCTTTAAAGTAATATAGATTAGAAGAATCAAAACATTCACACACATTTATCCCTAAACTTTTTCTTATTACCATGCTGCTGAATCATTATTTAGTACTGTTTTCTTACAGGTCTTACTCACAGGTTCTCAGCTAGGATAATTCCTCAGAACTCAGTTATCCCACTAGAGTGAGGAGAATTTATAATGAGACAAATGAGTCTCTCTGCCTTACATCTTATATAAAAAGATGCTTCACTCTTTTGAAATATGATATACACAAAAATATAGACATTAATTATTTTAAATAAATAATATCCATCCACATACTAGTTATTTTTTCTGTCATACCACTACAGAATATATGCCTGGATATATTATGTATTAAGTGCATATATAATACATGGTTATATAATCATTTAAAGCTCTTCTACATTCTGCAATGACAGAGAACTGAACCTACATCGTTTGCCATTGAAGCCAATTAGAGAAATACAATACCCCACTCTGCTGCTATAGATCCAGCAATAATTAATAACCAAAGTTATTAATTATTTGGAAATTATTCTTGGTCCTCTCATAGCCTCTCAGTAAAAATAAACAAACTTTACAAGCAATAATTCAGTATTTTACTTCATTAAATACTACAGCTGAAAAACTTCTTAAAATTGGAAGAAATTACTTAGTCATGTTTCTTGCCAGAAAATCCTTTCTGCAGATCTCTCCCATGCCTGGAAAATGGTTGATTCTCTGACAAAGAAGAATAAAAAGAAGTTAGTTGGCACTCTTTAGTTTTCCTGGCATACCTAATACAATCATTTAAAATATTCAACTGCAAGCTCAGGCAAACATAATTAGTGTTACATATAAATTACTTAAGATGATATTTTACACTACGTTATGTATTATTAGCAATACTAAAGGTGCTGTAAGTTGTAATCCTCCTCCACCAATATGAGTATGCCTATTGATTTCATTTCAGACATAAAAGGAGGATATCATACAGTTATTCACAAAGCTATCATGGAACAAAGAATGCTATCAAAAGGTAATGGTAAAAGAGGACTTATTTATTCACAGAAACTGTGGAGAAGGCTCTGCTTGTTGACTTACTGCTTAAAAGTTTATGAGCAATTTACAAATGTTGTTTTGTATCTTCTTTCAAACTGATCATTCACAACACCCAACTGGCAGAAAAAAGCATGAAAGAACAGCCCCAAATATTTAAACACCAGATTCCAAATGGTATGAACAAATAACTCTGGGGAAGAGAACAGGTTTTAAAACACACACGCTGCCTTATTGCAGTCTGGTTGGTGTTGCTTTGTGGGTTGTTTTTTTTCCTTTCCAAATGTAATTGACCAAAATTGACACATCACTGAATGTTTCAGAATGAAGCAGTTTACTGAAACATGGAAATCCTAACTACCACCCTACCTGATAGTTCCGAAGTTCAGCAATCTTTTCTTGTTGCACAGCAGAATCACTCCATATAAGATTAGCTGTTTCATCTTCATCACGTGTTTTTACAAATCCCATTTCTTCTATTACTACACGTACTAGGGAGAAATCACAAACTTAGAGATTCAAAATATCCCCTAAAATAAATCCATCTTCAAAATTTAAAATTCAATTAAGATTTTAAATACTTCCACTATTCAACCCTTTGAGAACAATGTTAACATGCAAACTATAATTTATCTTTCAGTATTTCCATCAGTCTATTGCAAACCTGTCATTACAACATTACTGCACCTTGTACTGAGGCAGGAATCAGGGCACAACAACTGGTGGGGACTGTAAGGAGCTTCAGGGCATTCCAAAATCATCTAGTAAAAGTCCACTTGCACAGCTTTTAGACTTAATCTTGGCTATCACATATGTTACTTTTAAAACAGCGATGACTGTAAGTGTCGCTCTAGACAGGGGACAAGAATGTCTCCTTAGTCATGGTACAGTAGTTACAAAAGCAAATGAACATATTATTTCTTAATACAAAAAAAGAGAAAAGACTGATTATGTGCCAGGCATAACTCGGGTCCTAGAAGGAAATATTTTTCTGAAGTGGTCCCAAGCATCAAAATACAAAACATTAGTAGATTTTATTGGGAAATCTCTGCACAATAATTACAGCATTTAACATTAAATTTACACTGTTCGCCTTTCAAGGCTTTAAGTAAACTTCATAATTAAGAGGGTTTTTCCACAGTCTTCTTGATCACTTCTTTGCACTCCCCTAAGTAAAAAATGGGGAGTATCAGATGCAGTGTTCAAAGCTATCAACACCATGTTACAAATAAAGAACAAAGATTTCTTGCAGAAGAAAATTCTATGGAAATGTCTCATCCTCAGCATTAAGTCACCCCATTAGTTAGGAATTCGCTCAAGTCTATGGCTATTAAGATGAAAACAAAATACATAGCTTCCTACCAATTTCATATTTTGTGCCAGCAACATTTGCAGTGATGACTCCATTTTTCTTCTTTCTGACTTTTCTTTTAATTGTGCTTTGATAGGGCAGTTCCGAACTCAAAGTCAGAGGAGCAGTTCCATGGTTATCTTCGAAAAACAACATTGTAACTATCAACATCAAATGAACTAAAAATATAAGCATTTACTTTGTTCCAACTTAGAGGTACAAGCATACTGAATAATTAACAGGCTATACTAAAAATCCAAGACCAGCATACCTCCCTCATTAGGCAAGGATGGCATTATAACCTAGGAGAGTGCAGAAGCAGAGTCCAAATTCCGTTCCAAGTTCTCTGAAAATGATGAAGCTGTCAACACCAAAATACTTCAAGCTCTAGTCATGCCATTTCAGTCTCTGGTTGTAGCAAATATTAGTTCTGGAATGGATAAATATCTGTGTCAAAAAATATACAAGAGACTTTGTTATAGAGAAATCCTGAAAAAATACAAACAGCAGAAAACTAAATATGGAAATGCTTTTAAGAACAAGTCAAAAGTAATGCTTATTTTAAAAGATTGATCAAGTTATGGTAAATACAAAACTTTTTCACTACAATTCAATTGTTTTCTTCCTAATAAAAATAATTTTACAGTATTATTTTTTCAAATTATATTAACTCATTTTCATATGTCTATGGGATATTCTGGGTACAAAAATAGCTAACGCTGAATTCAATCAATACAGCAAACTTGTATCTCCACAAAACTCACTGAACTGATAGCAATTTTAAACCATATTTTAATCAAAAATTTTAAATCAGACACATGGCATCGTGTTTCCAAACAGCAAAGAACTGAAATCACCTTAATAATCTTCTTCCACAATTCTAAAAAAATTGTCCAATAATCACTAGGAAACACATGGCTGCAGTTTCATGACCACTTCATGGCACAATGAACATGATTTCACACTTTGGGTTAGCAAGTCTCTAAATTGTCAGTTTCTAAAGTAAGTAATTATTTCCATTAAAAGCTATTTTTCTTGTCTACATTGATGCACATTTTCAATTTTTTTTTCTCTATGAATATACTACCACATGTGAAAAATCTCACATAGTAAAAAGTTTTTTAGGCCCAGCTTAAGCACATAAGAAAAATGAGCTAAAATTTTAGAAAGAGACATCAGGAATAAAATGCTTCTAAACACACTGCAACATTACTTCAAGTGTGCAACACTGTTATAACAAAGTCTGCAAAGAAAGAAATGCCATCTCAAAAAAAAATTTACCAGTTTTCAAAACATATACAATAGAAGTTGCTGTTTTTTCAACACTTTCTTTTCTGCAATTATACATGTGGCCAAAGTTCCTTAAACTAGCTTTAGGTTAGTTTATATCCCCACTTGCAGTGACTGCAGAACTTGAATAGCTTTATATAGAGCACAAGAGATTTATTCTATTATAAATAGCAGAAAATTACAGTAAAGTCAAATTCAGCCATGACTTATGATGTGAAGCATCTTTAGTTATAAGATTGGACAAGATGTGCATTATCAAAGTTACCAAAACATCACTTATAAATCCCCGGTTTTCATTTTTGTGTGTGTACACGTCAGAGAGAGTAAGAGAGATACAATTATATTCTGAGCAAGTCACCCTCTTGGTGAGAAAATATGAAATCAGATACCTTGAGCTGCAAGATCTTATTTCCTTTCAAGTCAGAAATTTACCCTTAACAGTCCATTAATGCAAAAGGATAAAAAGAAGATTATGGTTCTTTTATGGCTGTCACCAATGTAAAAGGAGCCAAATTCTGGCTTGTTATAAGACAACCAAATCTCCTTCATGTCCACTTAGTGGAGTGCCACAAATTAACACTAAAACGTGACCCTGTGTATTTATTCAGAAAGTAACAGAAGAGATGATTTATATGCAGATACAATGTTCTACAGGGTAAGTATAGTAACATCCAGCCATACCTACTTGCAACATACTTTGCCGAACCAGAACTCACTAAGAAAACCCCCCACAAATTGAATGAAAACTGGGAGGTAATTCTGAAGTTTTAATATTTTGGATGACATCACTGAGAAAGTGGCCTGAAAGTCCTCCTGCCTGCTGGCCTAATAAAATGAGACACAGAGTTGGGAAAGCAAAACATTCATCCTCCTTAAAACTACTGTGAAGGAAAAGCAGTTCTGGGCATAATGACTCACTGGATATTGCATGTTATCTGTTTCTCAAGCTAAGAATACACCAGAGTACAAGAAATGTTTAGTTCCTGGGAATAATACTGAAGCATGCCTGTTAGCCAATTAAGGACTTCTGTGCACATACACAAATGCTCAGCAGTTGTTCCTCCACTGTACTGGCTAAAAGCTTTTAACAATTTGGAAGAATGTCAGGATGACTAATATTGCCCTGTGAGAAACGCCAGCCCTTACTAATACAGCATGATTTACAAGCTACAATAACGTAATAAAAACCAAGCAGTTCACAGAGCTTTCATTCTGCTTATAATCACAGAAAAATATCTGCCCAAAGTTACTATAACACTTTGCATTCTGGAGGTGGACCATAAAGCTCCAAACTGCACTATGTTGTTGAATTACTGGGGTTTGTTATATAGAAATTATTCTACTCTTTTGAGAATAACACTCTTCAAGGTTTAAATACAAAGCACCAGCACTCAGCGTTCGTGACTTTCAGTCAACTTTTTGGCACATACATGAATTGATGGAAAAGATTTATGGTCACCTTTAGAGAATTCTATGGACAACTAGTAGTTTGGTCATATGAAAAACTGCACTGACTAACTCTCACAAGAGTCTCTGCAAACAGATCATTGAACTAACTCTTCTCTTGACATGATTATGGATAACATAATTTTTATCATGCACTCCTCTAATGATGTCCAATCTTGTTACAAAGACATGTGCAGTCTATTTGTCAAATCCTGATTTACACTGAATTCTTCAGTGACAGAAGGGATCATTATTGTACTCTGTATTGAAGCTTATGCTAGGATTTTGACTTTTCACAAGCACTACCCTACACCAATAAAGTTAAAACAGTATTCTGCCTTAAACTTGTATATAATAATTCAAAATTATTTTACAATTGCTTCACTTCTCTTAAGTTGCCCATCTCCAAACAACCATTTCACTGAATACCGAAACACCAGCAGCTCTAAATTAGTAGTTTTCAAAAATATTTTACATAGGATGTCGTCCTTTCTCTTGTTCCTACTGGAACCATCTTCTTTCCAAAGGACAAACACAGGTCCAACGAAATTGGACAGCCTTAGCTTTTCTTCCCACCATATCAAGTGTCAGATGAGAGGTACAGCATCCCATCGGAGGGAATACATTACTCAGAGCACTAGCTGTGAGTTCCAGGCTAAACCATCGGAGCAGTAGACTTGTTTCTGCTTAGACCTCCACACTTATGCTCCCAGTGCAGTACAACAAGAAGTTCCAATTCTGTACCAAGAACAGATAAGCCCAGGCTACTGAGGAAGAGGCCATTGTCCCAAGTAAACTGCAACTGTTCCTCAGATCACACTTGAGATGAGCAGTTCTCTAAGTGGGGGAATGGGTCACTTGGGAGCGACAGGAATATACCTCTGAGAACAGTAAATGAAGGGCAGTTGCTGAGGGAAGGGAGCTGAAAGGAAAGGGCACACACTGGCAGAGCACAGAGATGCAACACTGCCATGCCACAGCCCCCAACATTCACAAGCTCCCACAAGTCTTTCCTCTTTTTTTACTTCTACATAGCAGAAATTACCCCGTAGTTACTTCATTCTCTGACCCAGGTCCTTCCCAGGCACCTTTTTCTAGCTCACACTTCTTGGTTGGTTAGCACTGCCCAGCCCTGCTGGCAGGTCAGAGCACAGCTGCCCCAGGCACGACAGCGACTGGGAGCACAGGGCGCTTGGCGGGCAGCCTTGGCCACCCCGGTGGAACCACCAGTTACAGGACAAAGCTTATCACAGGGCTCACCAGGTCATGCAACAGTAAAAGCAGCAGCATTGGCAGGTTATGATTACACCACATTTTGAGTCAGTTCTTATAACTGTGATGAGGTTTTATTTATAAGCATAACCTATAACCTGCGTTCAGTTACAACAACATAGAGGGGTATCTCTCTAGTAACCTACCTGAAAGACCTGTTTCTAATAGATTGCTTTTAATAACATGGAATAAAGTATTCTATTTCCAAACTGGGACTGATAGAGCTTACTTAACCTTAATAAGTCAGCTATCAGAGTATTCTGAATTCACTCAGACTGAAAAGGATCACAGTTCCTGCCCCATTTCCCTCCTGAAACCATGATACACACAAGTTGGTGGTTTGTTGCTCACCCATACTGATTTAAGGGTGGCTAAACAAAAATGGTTAAAAATGATTATAAATGGTGAAAGACTTATGAAGAAGAAATTAATGCATCATCCTCAGACTAGCAGATCCTTATACAAACAAGCATTTTAAATAAAAATATTCTACAGAGAAAAAAAAAAAAAAAAAGATGAGATGTTATCTTTACTGTTGCCTGGCAAAGGTGTGAGAGAGCCAGCCAGAGAGACACTGCACACAGTCCTGTCCTAGAAAGAGACAAGAAAAAGAAAAAGGAACTTTTTTCCTCCAGAGACAGCAGAGGTAGGGTACTCTTGCTGGAGAGGGAAGCATTACACACACAGGGAGCAAAGCAGAGAGAGGCCTGAGTCCATCTAAGGGAACAGCCTGAGACAAATCCGAGAGTGCCTGGGTGGAGAGCAGGGGACAGTGGGAAGAAGCGGGTTCATAGTTAACAGAATGATCCATGTCTCCTTGATAACAAGTTACAATATGTTGTAGAAAATTAAAAATTAAGAGTATTTTTTGCTGTGACACAAATTAAAAGTATTATAAGAAGTTACTAAATTGCTTGAAAAATAATATTCTGGCCTAGATTTTATAGAAGCATTTTTTAACAAAGCCCTCTCTAATTTCCCAAGTTATTTACTCCATACTTCTCACAAGTGACCTCTGTCTTTCATGGTCCTTCACTTCACATTCTGATGCAGTGTGGAGCTGAAAAGGTTATTTTTAATCTCTAAATAGGAATTGTATGCTATGAGCAAGCATCCCAGAAAAAAAGGTTGAATTAACCCAACCAAAATAGAGAAGAGGGAGTCAAGTTCACACTTAAAGTGGGGCTACTCAAGAATCTATTCCAAAGACTTAAGTCAATGAGATTCATGAAGTTAAACTGGATCATAACAGTAACTATGAAACCACTACGGTATACTCTAGCAAAAAGAGACTACGTTACATATGTACATTTAAAATAGATATGATCTAATAGATTTAAGCATTAAAACTGGTGGAATCATCTACTATCTAAATAGTCCATGTTCCAGAGCAGAGATAATGCTGTATCATTCAATGCACTGTTTATAACGCAAATCTCTTCCTTCTTTCTAGCTATTGTAATGCTACTGGTGACCAGTTTGAAAAGCTTCATGGGCTATGCATGTGCTTAACTTTACGTATATGAACTGAGCTAAACTGAGGAAGTGTGGTCTGGACGATCAGGTAGTGAGGTGGATTGTGAACTGGCTGAAGGAAAGAAGCCAGAGAGTTGTGGTCAATGGGGCAGACTCTAGTTGGAGGCCTGTATCTAGTGGAATCCCTCAGGGGTCAGTACTGGGACCAGTATTATTCAATATATTCATCAACAATTTGGATGAGGGATTAGAGTGCACTATCAGCAAGTTTGCTGATGACACAAAACTGGGAGGAGTGGCTGACACACCAGAGGGCTGTGCTGCCATCCAGCGAGACCTGGACAGGCTGGAGAGTTGGGTGGGGAGAAATTGAATGAAATACAACAAGGTCAAGTGTAGAGTCTTGCATCTGGGCAGGAACAACCCCAGGTTCCAGTATAAGTTGGGGANTAGGTGATCCTGCTCTAGCAAGGGGGTTGGACTAGATGATCTTTCAAGGTCTCTTTCAATCCCTAACATTTTGCAATTCTGTGAAAACATGACTTCAGATCCTCAGCCATTGCACAAAAGACAAGACCTCTCAAAGACAACTAAAATTTGTTAAATGTCTTCTTATATACCCAGGTGGAATGCCACAAAAACTAGACTGTCAGTTTTATTTTCATTTCCTGCATTCTCTGTGTACAGACAAGTAATAACTCACCAACAGTAGAACATTTTAGAATAGATTTTAAAACCAGCAGACTGCTTTCCTCTGAGCCCATTAGTGCAATTTACTCAGTGCTGTCAAAAGTGTCTGGAAAGGCACAGTAGCTGGGAAGAAATCCACAAAGCTCCTGACATAAGGAGCTTTCACTCTGAAATGGAGACACACTGAGGATATAGTTACAGAACTTGGCAGATGACTGAAGGAAGAGAACGACATCACAGCACTGCAATCCCCACTCCCCAGTTAGCTGGAAAATTAAAATAACAAAAACTTCACAGAAACATGAAAAAGAAGTGAAAACAGACTTCAGAGCATTGATCTAGCAAACATCTGAGTTCTGTGTTTTTTTCAATGTAAACTAAACATTTTTTTCTCCCTTAGATCTTAAAGTGTGAAAGTCCGGACACACCGTAGTGAGGGGTCTGCTATTTACTGCAGTTATACAAAACTCTACACTATTGTTGATGTGGAATTAAGCTATAAAAATGCAGATTCAACATGAGATCAAGACATTAACAAATTACAATAGAGAAAAATGCCTTTTTCAGTATCATCCTCAAATAGCAAAGTATTAACAATTTGCAGCAATTAAACTGCAGAACCTCATACCCTTTCATGATTTTTTTTAATATGTCTTGACAAAACATATGTTGGATTGTTCCTCCTGCTACAAGCAAGCACAGCCAAGCATTTCTATTGTAGCATGCTAAAAGAACAATTTGAAGCAAGTTCTCACTCCTACAGAGAAATTCTATGTGCAATAAGCAATCCTCATTTTGAGGCTCAATGTGGCAAAGTTATAAGATTGTTTTAAAAAGGCTGTAAGCATACACCTTCGGGTTTGGTTCAAATATTCTGAAGTCAAACAAAATCTATTAATTTCAACACCCTTCACTCTCACCATCAAATGGGAAGAGATGTTTATTCAGCAGGTCTTTCAGATAAAATGAATGTACAGAGTGCTTAGGTGTTTGATTTGCTAATCAGACAGCTATGAACTACACAAGAATACAAACATCATTTACGCAACTTAAAATATTTTTGAATTGTGCAGCTCTGCAAAACAATTCTCTGAAGCAGTTTATCCAAATGGCCAGCATTTCTAAAATGTCCAAAATTTTTCTGAACTACCAAACAGAAAAAACAAAACTACCAAACCAAGCTATGGTGACTGCACTCTCCCTGTGAATTCATAAGTTACAGTTACTTTAGTGTGAGTTTGCCTTACAACTGCCACTCCTCATTTGAGACCCCAATCAGTAAAGGCCCCAGAATCAGTCTTAGCCTTCTGCAATACAGCTTCTATAATAAACAGAATTTTACAACACCTGTTCAGTAACATTGAAAGCACAAACTGTCCTGACCCTTGCAGTCACTTTCAAAACAGAAAGCAAAACAGAATCTGCATCCCAGTTGTGAACCTGTATCTTTTGCTGAAGAACACAAAAGGTGTGTTATCTTAAATGCCTGAAGTCTGGTCAGAAGACAACCTTTCAGTGCCAGCTCCGAGGCTCAGCCACGCACATCAGCACAGGGCCTCAGGAGCTTTGCAGCCTCGGTTCATGGGAGGTTTTCTTTGGCTCCTTCCTAACTTTGCACTTCACAGCTCTGGCTTCAGTTTTTGCATTATTTATTACCACAAAAGGTCTATGAAATGGTAAGCACATCTCCCCAGTTCAGAAAACAGAAAATCTATTAGAAGCTGTCAAGATGGTGGAAGTGTCACAACTCAAGGGTTTCACAGGAATTAATCATTTCCTGCTCACAATATACAGAGATTAGAATTGAGAAGAGAGGCTTTTTTTTTTTCCCCTCTCTTTTCAGTATCGTATTGAAGAAATATTTCCTCTTTGTGCATTCATCCATTTTCCAAAAGGAAACTTCAAATCCTTGGCCAAATTTAAATCAATGTCAAAGCTTTCAAAGCTGAAGATTGATTTTCTCTTTAAAAAATGACCTCCAAAGTGTCTTTCATAACGGAGCACACAATGTGACTATCTGTTGGCTTATTCTCACCCTTCAAAAGCCCTTTCTAATGTGATAATATATTTCAGACTGTTAGCAAACTGAGTACTAGAGAGTTTCATAGTTACACTCTGAATAGTGAAAGAGAGGGCCATCAAAGAAAGCAAGACAAAATTAGAAGACTACAATAAAAAGTACAATGCTTGAACCTTTTCCTGTTCAGTAAAGCATACGGAATATATTAATTGACAAGGCAAGTGAAAAGAACCTGTATGACTTAAAAAACCAATAATTCATAAATAAAATGGAGGAAACTTTTAGTAAGTATCATTTACCATTGATAGTGGCACGGAAAAATATTGACAAAATAGTTGAAACAACCTGAAGTGCAAACATATTTTTATACAGTAAATATCTTCATTTCAGAAAATATATATCTGCATCACTCGCTGCTGAAAAAATATCAACTTTAATGCTCTCTGTCAGCAAAAAGCATAGGCAATGCACAGGTCTCGTACTCCTGTTCACCACTTCAATAAGTGTTGATAACACCATAAATCTGTCAGCAGGACTGCGTTTCACTAACTCTAGAACAGAAAGTATTCCTAGTCCCTGATCACAGTAAGTTCCACTCAACACTGCTGAACGGAAACCCACCTTTATTTATTGTAACTACCTGCCTCAGCAACACCAACAATCACTCCACCTTCATTTAAAATAGCATTGGAGTGATGTAGGCATTTTCAGCCTAGAAACATACACTACGTTAGAGTGCACAGGCCACATCAGCTCTGCAAGTGACAGCCGAGCGGCAGGATACCTACCGCCCATAAGGGGGCTGGACCTCTGTCACCTCAAATGAAGGACTTCCTTTCAAACAAACAGCTGAAGGACCCTTGTTTGGTTTGGCTTGGGGACCACGAGCTGTGCTGAGTGCCAAACTGCCACACATTAAGGCAAATGCTTTTTGTGGTGAGACAGCAGAGGCTGCTAATGAAAGAAACGGAGATGATAATGTGCAATAACCATTACATGTATTAGCAATATTGAAGTCTGACATTACAGTGTGGATTTGGTAGAGGAAAGGGTAAATGAGAGAGTCAGGAGAGGGATTCAGTTGTGGCATCTGTAGGAACATCTCTGTCCTACTTTTGACTTTGCAGTGCACCATCGAGGCTCTTCATTACAGCACATCAACACACACCAACACGTATCACAGTGTGTTTTAAATTGTGTACACTAATCACTGATGGAATTAAACTACTTCTTTCTTTTTTGATCATTCACTTCTCAAAAGATTTCTTTTTCTGGCAAAAGCTATAGATTTTAGGCATCTACAAGATAGGACAATTTAACATTTTAAATATATCAGCATAGTTGTCTTAGTATAACAGAAAAAAGCACTAATCCTTTAATGAAGCTGATATATTTGCAATGATTCGTTCTATTATAAACAGCCCTTGGGGGGAGATTAACTAAGGATCTTGGAGGGAAAAAAAAAAAAAAAAAAGGATATATTTAGGAGATTCCCTCTCACACATCAAATTCTCCCTCCCTTGCTTCAAGCTGCTGTCATTGGCTTGCTGTGAAAACAGCCTCAAGTTCAGGGATACAAGAACACATATATGGTTAAAATCATTTCTACTAATTTCTGTGTATTGTAAGAGCCACACCTTAGCCCCACATGAAGGCTGCCTCATTTCATCTCACATTTTACAGGGCTTCGATTCACAGATATATTTCAGTATCTCTCAATGCAAACCGCAGTCATCACATACGGCCCATGATCCTCTGATTGAGGATTACATCATCCTAATTCACATGCTGCCACATAACAATGTTTTCTAGTTTAGCAACAAGGATGACACTCCCACAGCAGCCTGAAATATAAATTGGCAGACATTAGCCATCAGTTTTAGCACCTGATGTGCAAACATTAAACAAAACTCAGGCCTTGAATAAGCTACCAAGTGCACTCACAAGAAACATCTATTCAAAGTCTTCTTGACCATAAAAATACAAGAAAGATGCTCTTACAGGATCTCCTGATTATTTATCACATTATACTGACACTTCTAGCTATTTTGCTAGCTAATTTGCTCAGCTCCTCTGGGAATACTCTTATGCTTGTATGAAGGTTGGCAGACCTCTAATATTCTAATGACTGTACCATATACTTCTAGTCCATGAAGAATAAATGACAGTCAGAAACATTCAGTTAGCCCACAGTATAACTTAAGACTACTGCAACCAACACCTGGTGCTAGTAATATTTTACAAACTGCTGACAAAGGCAGCCAGAAACTCCAGAAGCTACAAAACATTTCAACACAAACATGCTTTCCTCCCCACAGCTTAGTACTTGGGGCTCAATAGGGTACCACTGATTTGAAAATATTTTTGCAAATGAAAACAGGAGAAAAATCAGCAGTTTCAAAAGCATGGGAGACCTCAAAAGCTTCTCTAACTGGAATTGACCCGATCTATAAAAATTCCTTTAAAAGGCTGGATTGGATCCAAACCCTCTGTGTCACACTATTTTTATCCATTGTAAGAGATCTAAATAGAGTCACTATCCTCACCAGTAATGAGATGACACTCCAGTATCCTACTGCAGGAATATTTTGTGTATATAGTGCTCATCTCTGGAGAAATACAGCATGTAGTCAGAAAGCCTAGAAAAATAACATGCCTTAAATACTGACCATAAATTGAATACTTTGAATATCCAAAACCAAAACAAAACAAAATTAAGCACAGACTTCATACATACTAGCTTTAATTTTTGCTTAAAAGAACAAAGCATGAGAATAGCCTACCAAAAAGTAATTTTCTGGGATATGCTTGAACTCATAGGATCAGAACAGCATGTCTTTTAAATTATAAGTACAGCATTATTGATGTAACCCTGTAGTATTGAATTCATTTATTGAGTAATCACACATTGCCTCTGAGCTACAGAGACCATACTGACAACTGCATTGTAGCTTTTAAAATAACTCCAAATTTTGAGGAGATAACTGCCCTAAATATGCCTATTTGCCTTCATGACTTGAATCACATCAGCAGCACAGTTGCAAGTTTGGAACAATATCACAGTTAGTCCTGTCCTCATCCATCTTGATCAACTCCCAAAAAGCAACACTTAAAAGCCATTGACTCTGGAGTGCGTGTTTGTGTTTTGTTTTGTTAAAAAAAATGTCATCCATGTTGGTTAATAGCTATGCTTGAGAAAGGTACTGAAATAAAAATTCACAGCCAGAGGTTAGAGTGGTGAGATATTCAATTCATTCAGCAGGGCTAAATTTGGGTTTTTATTGCTTTAATCTTAACTTTTTTAATGGTCCATTCTTAATGAAGCAGAAAGGCATAAACTTACACAGCCAACTGTGCAAAGTTAACTGGTTTTCAAATATTCAAAAGTAACAAATACATTAATTTCTTATTATGTTATAGCAACACACAACACCCCACCCAAAATATAACACGGCTGAGAAGTGATCCATACACATTTTTTTAAAATCATCGTATTATCTTGGGCTGAAAATTACAGTTTGTTTTGTGCTTCTCACTCTCTCAGACATATCACACTCTCCATAATATGAAATATTTTTTTGCAGCCAGGAAGTATTATATTGCCTGATAACAACAGGTAAGGAAAAAAGAAATGTACTAAACTGAGCCAAACGTATTTATAAATACAAAGGTATGGAAAAGCTACAACACAACAATTAACCGGAAGAATAAACTTTCAGTAAATATTGAATGTACAGTGTCAGTACAAATGAGAATGAAGAAGACCATTGATAATCCAAACAGAAATAAATGGAGAATAAATTGGGATTTATAGTGGGTTATTGATCGAGGACTCTGAATATTTCGCAAATATGAAATCTCTTCCCAATTTTTAATGCTCCTTTGATTGCTTGAAGGAAGAAAGAGCTTTTCTGCAGGAAATTTCCCAGTTCCATCACTCAGAAAAAAGGACACAAAGTACAAAATTTGTTTCAAGTCTCTACTGTAAATGAGATCAAGCTATAAGTAACAGGATCTTCTCTGTAGCCCAGTGAAGTAAATATAGACATTTCTACTGACTTTTGTGAACTTTATATCCAGGTGTTTCAGTTCCAGAACGGCCCTACTGGTGGCACAATTCAGGAATATAATTAAGACACACATTCATTTGTTAACAAAACCAACCCATGTTTCATTCAGGTCAAAACTACAGTCCATTTCAATCAAATCTTCATCACAGCAGAACTTATAGCTAAAAATAACTGAGTTGCCTCTGAATTGCACTCTTTCTAGACAAAGATTACAAGCTCCAATATCACTTTCAGAACTGCTTGGCTGTCTAGAGGCAGTGCTTCATGGTTCACAGATCATGTAGGATTCAGAAATTCTAGCAGGTTCAGAAACAGGGATTACTGTGCAGGTGTTATATAGACATACTGCCATACAAAAAGCTTCATGTTGTTCTTCAGAAGCATATTTTGTCTGACTAATAGATCAAGATTTACTGTAATCAGAAGATGCTCCTGAATCTAGTTTTCTAAGCAAAGATAAACTGTGAGCTCAAGGATGGATGAGAAAGAGCATAAAAACAGACAAAAGGAGCAAGAGTCCTGGAAACAGAATTCATTCCAAAATACATTTGGTGGACAGAATGCATAAGCATTCAAACTAAAGGTAATGTATTCCAATTAACATAATCTGCAATAGAGAGCAGGGGGACAAGGACACATGACATGACACCCAAACAATTTAGCAGCAGCATAGGCAGGATGGCATACCAAATTCTTCTGCATACAAATTACTGATAAAAGTGCAAAATGTTTATTTATCACGGATTTAACTGACAAGATTACATACTGCAGAATAAACAGTCATACTAGGACCTCCCACTGATACGGAAACAGATTTAAAATAATTCTGCGGTAGAAGTAGCAAAATGAAATCACTTACCGTTAATGTTACACTGCTGAAACTATGTGAAGATTCAGCCTCTGGAAACAGATTTTTCTATCAATAATTGATAGCTGATACAGTTTCAGGCAGGGCTGGTACACCAGGGAAAGATGTGCTGCAGCAGCACCTCCTTCCCACTTAGCCTATTCCTAGCACTTCTTAGAAATCTTTCTTAACCCTTTCTAGGTATTTTCTCCCTGCGTTTTGAGTGAAAAGAGAAAGGTGTGATACATGTTACAAGAAAAGAATGCATTATTTCCCACTTTACTCAGAGTGTGACAAGAGTCGTGGGAAGAAAATCAGTAGGACTTAGTCATAACAATAAGCTAAAGAGATGCAAAATCTAAAACCAGAAAATGACTCAGTGACTGGGAAGGAGTTCTACTAGAGACAGGAGGTACTGTAACCAGAACAGTGATGTCTCTAAATGTAGAATTAAGAGGTCAAGACCACAATAACATAAAATAGTAGCAGGGAACTAAGCTAAAGAAGATGAATAGCTCATAATTTGTTACAAGAAAAAAGGTTATGATTCTCTTTCAGGCTTTTCCCACTCAGCGCCTGTCAGGCCAAACCTGGAATACTGTGTTCAGCTTTGTTCCCTGCTATACAAAAAAGATGTGGACAGTCTGAAGAGGATCCAGAAAAGGGCCACAAAGATGATCAAGGGACTAGGAAACTGCCATGTGAGGAAAGGCTGAGAGAAAAGAAGAGCCTTGAGAAAACAAGGTTTAGTGGAGGCTTATCACCACATTCCAGTATTTAAAGGGTGGCTACAAAGATGGAGACTCCCTTTTCACAAGGAGTCACGATTAAAAGAGGAGGGGTAATGTGTACAAGTTATTCCTGGGAAGATTCCAATTGGACATAAGAGGAAAATTTTTCACAAGGACAATCAGCCATTGGAATGTTCTCCCCAGGGAAGTGGTGGAGTCTTCACTCTGGTGTAGGACCATCTTATCTAGACTGTGTTTTTCCCAAGAAAGGTTGGGGCAGATGCTCCTTGAAGTCCCTTCCAATCTGGTGTTCTATGATTCAGTGAAATTTGGGTTTTGAAATCTAACCTATTTGGTTTCAGTGAGGCCAGGATTACAACACTGTAGAGCAATTTTTAAACCAAATGAAATCTTAAGTGAAGTGATGGAAAGAGAAATGTTACTTCCTTTCCTGTGATAATTCTTTCAGTAGTATTCTGAAACCATTCACATTTCTTAAATGTGTTTTTTCCTTTACAATGTCAATATCAATGAGAAATTGTTTTCTAATATCATTTCACAAGATGACTTTTCTTTGTCATTATTTTTCTTTTTCATTAAGAAAAGATAAGTCTAACCTGACACCTCAGTACACTTTAAGAAGGGTGAACTGTGAACCACAGAGGCCATCCGACAATAAAAGGTTTTGAAAATTCTTTTGTTCAAATGGGTTATTTCTAGTCACAGGAAAAAAAAAAAAAAAAAGAAAAAAAAAAAAACA
>VYZX01026795.1:29406-45477 GCA_013401335.1 Brachypteracias leptosomus
TTCCAGTATTTAAAGGGTGGCTACAAAGATGGAGACTCCCTTTTCACAAGGAGTCACGATTAAAAGAGGAGGGGTAATGTGTACAAGTTATTCCTGGGAAGATTCCAATTGGACATAAGAGGAAAATTTTTCACAAGGACAATCAGCCATTGGAATGTTCTCCCCAGGGAAGTGGTGGAGTCTTCACTCTGGTGTAGGACCATCTTATCTAGACTGTGTTTTTCCCAAGAAAGGTTGGGGCAGATGCTCCTTGAAGTCCCTTCCAATCTGGTGTTCTATGATTCAGTGAAATTTGGGTTTTGAAATCTAACCTATTTGGTTTCAGTGAGGCCAGGATTACAACACTGTAGAGCAATTTTTAAACCAAATGAAATCTTAAGTGAAGTGATGGAAAGAGAAATGTTACTTCCTTTCCTGTGATAATTCTTTCAGTAGTATTCTGAAACCATTCACATTTCTTAAATGTGTTTTTTCCTTTACAATGTCAATATCAATGAGAAATTGTTTTCTAATATCATTTCACAAGATGACTTTTCTTTGTCATTATTTTTCTTTTTCATTAAGAAAAGATAAGTCTAACCTGACACCTCAGTACACTTTAAGAAGGGTGAACTGTGAACCACAGAGGCCATCCGACAATAAAAGGTTTTGAAAATTCTTTTGTTCAAATGGGTTATTTCTAGTCACAGGAAAAAAAAAAAAAAAGAAAAAGAAAAAAACCACCCACAACCTCTGGAGAAATCAACTGCACTCCATTCTCTTGTGTCAGTTTTACAGCAGACAGGTCCATTGCATAGGCTAGACACGATCGACTGCACCATTGCTGTCACATCTGTCCTACAAAGAGGAATTATTGTGGAAAGCCAGATTCTAGTGAGATGGAAGATACATTCATGTAAAATGTTTATAGTCCTACTAGCTGTAGTGTCATCCCTTAGGTGGAACTAAGCTTGGAGCTGAATGTGCAAAGGCTACAATATACATAAAAGACATTTCCTCTTACTTCCTCTCCCCCTTAGTTTGTGAATTGTAAGAGCAGATGTTCTCTCTGATCCACAGAGAATGTCTCTCTTGCTTGCCTATTCAAGTGAAATAGAGTATCAAATGTACATATTTGCCCATAAGTACAAAGAAATATGGCTCTGAAAATTCAATAGCTCTACCAGAGTTTCTTGCCATTTTCCCCAGTTCATAAGAAGCAAGGTTCTCCCTTTCACACAAATCAGTAGGGAAAAACACTACAATGAAATCCCACAGATGACATCTCAATCACATTTACCCTTCAAATATAAAGACACAACAGAGGATTGTAGAGCCCTACAACGTAGATTTTGAGCTGGTCTCCCTGGGCTGCCTTCAGAGTCAGCCTACATATAGTAAGCGTAGGCTGCTGCAGGTATCTGGATTGTCGAAATATAAACATTGCTGAGATAAACCCCATCCAAGCTACTCAGCATGAAAATCTCACTCTACGTAAAATAAACAAAAAATTACCAAAAAAGACCCCAAAAAACAAACAAAAAATCCCACCAAGGATTAAGGCCTCTACTTGAGCCATGATTGGACAGGTATATCTTGCAAAATTGAAGAAGAGATGAATTCAAGGACTTTGAAACAGTGGGAAACTATAAGAGGAAACTCAGTGCAGCCAACTGAGATGCAATTTCCTGTGGAAGCACAGAACTGGGAGTGAAATCTGGACATCTCTCCTGAAATCTCTTTCCACAGATGACTTTTCCCATGGCTCCTCATCTGTCTTGGTTCCAGTTTTCCTACATTCAGCTATGGCAGAGAGTCTGCCTCAGCATTAATCTCTTCTCCTCAGATAGCTGGAACACATGCATGTTCCACAGCTAACCCAAAGGTTACACCACATTGACTTTCTGCTTCTGACACTCCCGAACACACACTCACAAGAATATATCTTTTTATTTTCATTTCTCATAAATTTTATTTCATTTTCTCAGAAAATATCAAAAGACTTGCATCCTATATGCATTTGTATTCTTAAGTGTTGCATTTGGCAGGAAGGCCACAATGCCCTTTCATTTTCTCTTCATACCCAGAGGCAACAGAGGAAAGTAACATATAGGCTTTTCAAAGCGACTGCTTGGGGTCATTAACTGCCTCGTTTCTCAACTGGTGTCCAGAATTTCAAATCCAACTCAGTATTGTTCCCTTACTTTTGTTCTATTTCTTCACCTGTGGATGCTGCTCTGGGTCAATACAAGATTCCCGACTCTACCATAGACTTTGCAACAGTCCAAACCAGCACTGGTTTGTGTTTTGTCATGCAGTAATGCTTTATTTCACTTACTGAACATATGCTCTCCATCCTCAGAGACATTCTTTTCAGTAAGTGCTTCCATTTTTAAAATGGTACAAAATGTACCAAGTCATGTTCTCCTATCGCTCTTGTTCATTTTTAAGCAAAAAATATTTAATTCAAATTAATGCCTAATTCTTAATGCTCACTAGTAATTTATAGTCTTTCAAAGGCTTCAAGTTGACAAGATAAGAAGTTAGGATAATATTATATCCCTCTAAAAAGCCACAAGAAATAAAATGCAATAAAAGGTGGGTTTTCCTGGGTGAGTAAATTGCACATCTTTCAGATCTCTCTCATCAATAATTCACACAAAGTGATTTAGCACATTTCTCCCACCCCCCACACCACCAAGATAAGCTTGAAAGGATAAAACAATATAACAAATTTCACGTTCAATGAACACTAAACACATAACAACCACCCACAAAAGCAAAGAAAATGCAGGCTTCCATCACATAGGTCTATTCTATATTTTCAAGAAAAGTCCATTCTAAGCAAGCAAATAAGAGCAATTTCCTCATCAAATCTCACAATCTTCTGCCCTGCCAGTTCACTTTTTTGTGTTCATAAACAGTATCTAGATCTTTGCCTCTTCACCTGAATGAATTCAGCATTAAGCATCTGATTTCATTTTCTCATGCTATACTCCAATGCTTCCAATGCACCCTATAGGGATATTACTGTGCTGGTTTTCAAGCGCTAAAAATAAAACAAACACATGTCAAACCAAGGACAAAGTTGGATGGAAACATACTTTAATGTAACCAAAGAAGAATATATTTAGCATTTTGCTACTAAGCAAGGATGAAAATCAACTTGTCAACACATTGCTGTAACTGTGAAGCCCACGACCCACTCAATTCTTTCTGTAGCATTTATTATATATGAAAAGTGGATTTAGTTGCCTTTTTTTCCTTTCTTAAGAGCAACTCTTAGTACTCTGTTACTACTGCTGGCCAGAAGGGGCTTTTGAACTGCAGCATAAGGCATTTCCAACCTTTTAGGCAGTCAGTTTTTCTATCAATTAACAGTAATGTAGCCATCTAAGGTGCATTTGAGCAGTGGTGCATATTGGACTTCAATCTGGAATCCTTCCAAAACCAAATATAAGCATAAGCAGGAACTGGCATGCCACTTACTCACTAGAAAGAGAAGTCAAAAGTGAGTGTTAAATCAGAATGTTGTTTTCTTTCATATTTCTTTCCTTAATATTGTTAATTTAGACTCTCCATAAAGCAGTACTGTTTCTCTGTCCACGGAGATTAATGCTCATCAAAAAAATGTGATTATTTTCTTAAATATTGCCTTTGAAATAAAGATTATTTTTTTAATTAATACCTATATTTTTAACATGTTTAACTACTGAACTTATATTTTTCACATTGGGAAAAGAAATATTACAACAGTATGCATTAGTCTTCATTTTGGAGATCCTGTATTCTGGTTAAAACTGATATTGAAGGCAAGAACCATTATGCCTGTTTTATTTAGTCCTTTAAAACACAAAACCAAAAATTTATTCTATTATGTTAGAGCTTGCTTCCTGGTGTATGGAATTCAAGGTACGAAAAAAAATGTTGATAAATTAGTATAAATCAATGTGGTAGTATTTTAAGACTACTCTGTACAGCTGTATGAACATTTAAGAGAGAAGGCAAGGAAGAACACTGGGAACATGCAAAAAGCTAGGACTTGAACTCCTACAGAATCTGTAGGTTCCACCACAAAGAAGAGTATCCAGTAGGCTGGGACACTATAGAACCTCCTGGTCTGAAAGAGCTTCTAGCTCCAAGAGGAGTGCTACTGTGGAACAGGAAGATTTGCCCTAATACCCAGTAGATTCAAAGGTTGACTGCTTCAGTACGGCACAAAGTTTTTTCTCCTGTATCCATTCTCAATTACAGACTATTTTCTAAGCCATCAGTGTAGTAGACATCAACAAATTCCATTCTAAATTTAAAATACATTAGTAATTTAAATATTAATGTCAAAAAGGTCCATTGGTTCCAGTAAACTGTAGAGGAAGCTTGTAATATCTGCAAAAAGAGTAGCTGCAAAGTACCATTCTGGCAGGGCTTTAGGTAAGCATTAATAGAGCTCTAAAGAGCTTCCTCAAGCTCCAATAAGGGCCATTTGAATCCTACTGCCAGAAGTCGAACGCCCCCAACTCACTTCCTAGGTGAGTAGAAAATATAAGTGAATCTGAGGCTAAATATTCTGATGTTCACATGGGAAAAAGAAAATTCAGCTAACATCCTTCAATATGTATACTGTGGTACTTGTAATGAATTTTCTTAACTTTGACAGGCATCTTTTCAAATAAAATTAACTCCCACTAACCTCATAACTCTGCTCCTCTTTTAGGAAAATACAACTATTCCCTGCCCCCTCAGACCATTATAGAGTCATTGTGTCAACTCCGGATCATGGAAATACCTCATAAAAAAAGGCTAACAAGAACTCATCTTTTTTCTTCAGGGACCAATGCAAAGCCTATCAATAAAATTCAGTGTCCTTATGGTTTAGGATTGGTCCAAAAGTCACAACACTTCAAGGCAGTAATAACAGTCAAAATTTTCTGAAGGTTTGCAGAAATTTAAGGGATATGAGAAATAAGCTTTGTTGGTTTCAATAAGCTGTCTTTACACTGATAAAATTGTGCTACAAAACTAAAAAACATTAGTGGCTCACATATCAAAAAATTATCTTGCAACATGTTGTCATGTACCTTTTTTAAGACAAGATAGAAGCTTTATAGAAGCAGATGCAAGGTAGCTTGGGATATGTTACCAATTTCTCTATTTCATTCAGATGTGAAGATTTAATTTCAATTTTCTTGGGTTTCTAAAGATCTCCATCCTTAAACTAACATGTTCCCAAATTGTATGAGACATCTGCAAGTATCCACTAAAGGCAAAAACATTCCTTAATACAACACTAAAACATGGGAAAGAAAAAAAACCCACCAGAATATCAGTAAATGTGGAAGTTCAAAATATTACTCATTTGCAATATGTATCCTACAGATATTTTTAAAACTTACAATAATGATTCACAGATGGAGATTCAAATCAAGAAATCATATTTCAGTCTTTCTTGACACTGACAATTCAGAGCAAGCACATTCAGCAGTCAGCATCAGTCTGCCCAATTCCACCTTCAAAAATACATTTATGGGTTTCATTATCAACAGACAGTATAATAAAGCTCTTAGAAAAAATTCTAACTATACAAAAATTGCAAGATGGTTTAGTGTCTAATTGCTTGTTGATCAATTCATCTCCCAGTTCTTCAGATTTGTCCACAACTTAATCTCCACTGCTAATTTAACACTGTCAGCTTTGAAAGAGCGTGGGGACAAACTCTTACTAGATTGCAAACCTGAGCCTCTGATTACTAGAGAGATTGCTAGATTACTGCAATAATTACCTAATAACTGCTAAGAGGCCTGATCTCCTGGCGTCTTCTAACACTCCCAAATTGGTGAGCAGATCCCTTTGGAAGTATGTAGAAGGTATCCAAACCACCAAAAATATAGAAAGAGGGTGTTTTTCTAAAAATAAAAAAATAAATACAACCATTGTTCTGGACTTTCTTGCATAATATTGCTGATACCTACAGGTAAAAACACATTATTTTCTTATGAAAGAAATTACTTGGGCTACTTCATATAGAATATGGAATTCTCTGAAACTTTGTAACATTTGCCTTCAGAGAATCTGGCTTCAAAAATAATATTTCCATATGTCAGTGTAGACATTATACTTACTCACCATGTAGGAAAACCCCTGGCATAATAACCGCTTCTGCCACTTTTTGTTCAAAGTAGCACTGACACACATCCTATTTCTATTAAAAACTACATCCTAATACTTAAAACAGGGGCAAAAGCTTCTACTGATGCCAAGTCACTTTATATTTTGAGATACTCTGTAGAATTTGGGGGACAACCAATTTCCACACAGAAAAGAGCTTCCCGCCTCTCAATTGTGAAAACAACCAGCAGGATTTCTGGGAGTATTATTGAGATAGGTGCTAGCACCCCGGGATGGGTGCTGCTTGCTTGTAGGGTTTTTCTGAGAAGGAATAAAATCTGATTTTGGTACTCAAACTACAAATAGATAAGAAAGGCACAAAAGTGATCAATACTGAGAGAGAGCTTAAGCCAGTTTCACAGAGTTCAACTGCATGTTCAAATTCCAGCATCAATTGCTCTTCCCTTTTGCTAGCAAAAGTGACAGTGGCATTGAGTGCACCCTCAGCAAGTTTGCTGATGACACCAAGCTGTGTGGTGTGGTCGACACGCTGGAGGGCAGAGATGACATCCAGAGGGACCTTGACAAGCCGGAGAGGTGGGCCCATGCCAACCTCATGAAGTTCAACAAGACCAAGTGCAAGGTCCTGCATCTGGGTCAGGGCAATCCCAAGCACTGATATAGGCTGGGCAGTGACTGGCTTGAGAGCAGCCCTGAAGAAAAGAACTTTGGGGTACTGGTGGACAAGAAGCTCAACATGAGTCATCAGTGTACNGTGGTTTCAGTAGCAGAAATTCAAAAAAAGATCCCACAACTTACGGATTTTCAACTAAGCACAGAAAGATATTTGACTTGCATCTCCAGAGACTCAACTTGTTCTACATTTCAGCCTCTGCTGGATACCACCGCCAACAGACGATCCCATATTAACCCTCGCTGGCTCCGAACAGCCCTGCCCGTACCCGCGATACAACTCGCACAGCCGACGGATTCNCCTCACACCCCCCCCACCGCCCGACTGATGCCGCGGGAGAACGTGGGGGGGGGGGGAACTAATACCTTTAATCCTTGCTCCCTGTTCGCCCCTCTGCCCTCCCCTCCCACCACAGGGGCTGCCGCGATGTCCAGGAAACTTCCCGCGGGTCCGCTGCCCGCCGGTACCCCGGTGAGTGCTGAGGACCGGGGGTTGGCTCTGCGCACAGCACTACTCCTTCGCAGCCCGCATGCCCCCGGTGCCGGACACCCAAGAAGCGACGGGGGTGGCGGCCCTTCCCCGCGCTCCCGCCGCGGAGCATCACCCCGACCGGCGACAGATCCGGTCCCNCCCCCCCCCCACCCCCCGGCTGCCCAGCGCCCCGGCCCGCTCCCTGGCACCCGCAGCCCCAAAGCTGGGCAGGGCTGCCCTTCCCCGCCGCCCCTCCTCCGCGGGCGGCGATGCTGAATCACGACGGGCCGCCGCTCTGCCACCTCTCCCCGCGGGCGGCAGCCTACGCCCCGAAGGCGGCGGGCCGAGGGGCAGCGAGAGAGGCGAAGCACGGGTGGAGAGAACAAGCGTTCCCCGTTACCTGTTGGGGCGGGGAGCGGGCGGCTCTCCAGCGCTCCGGTCCTCCCGGGTGGGGCGTGCTGCGCCTCACGGGCGGCGCGGTGGGGCTCTCCAGGGCGGCAGCACCCGAGCCGGCGCCTGGTGGAGCCGGGCACTAGGAGGAGGAGGAGCAGGAGGTTACGGCGGGTAGCTGGGAGAAACCATTCCCCGCGAGGGGGCACCGCCGGTGGCCGGCCCGGCGGGGCGGGAAACGCGGGCCCTCCCACGCAGGTACGTGCGAGGAGACGCCTGAGGAGGGGCGGGCGGTGTCCGCGGAGCGGGGCCGAGTGCGAGAGCCAGCTCTGCCGGGCCGCTGTTCACCCCTGTGCCGCTGGCGGTGGGCGCGGCCCGCGCCGTCTCCCTGCCCGAGGACGCGGCCGGAGGCCCTGGCAACGGCGCGAGCGGCCGCCGTGTGGCGTGGGGCGCGCTCCCCCCAGGGCCCGGCCCGGTCTCCCGCCGGCCCCTCAGCGTCGGCCCCTCCCGGGACCTGGCCCCGGCTGGCGGGAAGTGCCTCAGGACCCCCGCGGAGATCTGCCGTGGGCGGGGAGGGCCGCAGGTCGGGGCACCGACCGAGTATCGCCGTGAGGTGCGGGGAGCCTTCCTGAACGCCCGCGGGGCTCGGCGGCGGCTGCGGAAAGATCCCGCCTGCGCGGGCAGAGGCGGCGGGTTGCGGAGGGGCCTGCGGCACTGGGGAGGCAACGGTTCCTGGCAGGCAGACTGCCGCCCGGGGCGTGTCCTCACCTGCTGAAGTCCGAGGGTCTGCCCTGGTTTATACCCGTTTTCAAACCATTTTCCCCTCTTCTCGCTCGGTGTTGTGACCAGCGTCTTTCCTCCTGTGTGCACAGCTGCTGTTCGCCTCTCTGAAGGACACGTTTCAGTCTTTTCCCAAAATATTTCGCACCCTAGGAGAAGGCACATGACCTCACCAGATAAATGCATTAAAGTTTTTAAAAATGGAGAATTATTTATCAAATAAAGAGATTTTTTTAAATGTTATGAAAAGAGTAAAAAACTTCATTAAAATCTTTTTTGATAAGAATAAATACAAGCCCAACTGAAATTTAATCCACTATCTCAAGAGATTATGTAGTATCCTCTTTGTCTGTTTATCCAGGTTAGGAGCCAGATTCACAAGCGGTGGAAATCACCATGGCATTGGATTTAGGCTGATTCCTGCTGCAATCTTTTGTTGACTTCTGGTGGCTAATGTTTGGGGTTTCTTCTGTTTCATCAATTTATTCACTTAATTCATACTATTACATTCTTATATCACACATTCCTCATTACTATATACCTTTAAAATCAATTTCAGTCTAACCTTTTCTGCATAATCCCAAGGCTAAAATAGGTCTTCCATGAGAATCTCTACAACTACCTTTCTAAGGTAGCTAGAAAAAAATTTATTCAGTAGACTAAGTGTAAAGTTTTCTTTTTCTTGGCCAGAAAGAACTGGAATTGAGGAAGTTGATAATGTTAAATGATGTGAAGTAAGTTCATTGAAAATGTAGTTGCAACTTGATCAACATTATGTTTTTTGCCCTCCTTTAACTTCTTGCAAGATAAGCAGGTATTTTGGAAGGAACAGATTGCGAGCTTCTTGCCAATACTGGAATGATGGTTAAGGGCAGAAAGACACATGAAAATCCTTCAGGGAATCCTAGAGAAACATCAGATCGTTTTCTCATGTGTGGTATGGATTTGTAGCTTGTAAAGTTGAAGAATTTAATATTTTTTTACAGACGTTGTATTGTTCATTGGGTTTGATTACAGTTTACGTTGTGGTTTTTACTAATATGCAGAAATGATAATTTATTTACTGCTCAAACCTTTGTTAGGCTTGTCAGAAAAAGAAGCAGAGGTATCATTTCTGCCCACAACCATGTAATCCCTTGGAAATTCACGTGCTTGTTTGTGTAGGTCAGTGTTTGTAGGAAGAGATCTCAATTTTAATGAAAGAAATCCCATGCTAAAGCTGAGGCAAGGGGGTCTAAGCTTGTCCCCAAGTAAGCGTTCTTTATTTTTCTCACAACTGTGAGAAAGCTGTGTTACAGGATGCTTATAAGGAAAGGTTTGATTTTCTTTCCGTTAGTCATTTGGAATGCTGCCACTGGCTGCGGATGAAACCATTTACAAGGTTTACATGCACTGCATGTTATCTCCGGGTTGGAGCTTGCTTCGGGCCTACAGCTGATCCTGCTGGCTTTGTTTTAGCTGCATGTCCACATTCCATACCCTAAACCAGGTCCCTACACCCCGAAGTCTGAGGTGCACCTCTCTGCTGAGCAAATTGTGTTACACAATGGGAGGAGCAGCGAATCACAAATTTTTTTTATGGTGAGCGATTGTGCCCAGCTGTTGCTTTATACTCTGCAGGCAAGCCTGGAGCTTGGCAATACGGCAGTGCCCTACTCTGTTCCTGGGGGGCTTTCCCTCACTCCCAAGCTGTGACCAATGCTTCCCGTTTCCAGAGGAGACCTGCCACAAGCAGATGCCAGTCCCAGGTGGGAAATCACAACCTGTGACACAGCCTCCCAGCAAAGACCTGAGCCTGACAGCATAGATGTTTTTTCTCATCTCCATTCCTGGGAGGCGGGAGGCATTAATCTCTTCCAGAATGTGCTTTTAGTTGTTGTTTCCCAGAAGCGGATCAGATTTACTTGTTTTAATGTGATCTGCATTTTGAATCACGCTGAAAGAAGATGGTGCTCACTACCTCCATGTTGAAATGTCAGAACTAACAAAATTTAGTAAGAAACCAAAACAGGGTATTAAACACACAGATGCTTGATTAGGAGCATTAAATAGAATTTTATTTTTAATATTCAGCTAGTTTAAATATTGAACATTGGTGCACTTGAGACAACAGATGTGCCTAGATAATTACTGTAAATAGAACTAGCAATAAAAAAAGAATTTATGGCATGAAGATCATCCTATGATTTTCACAGATAAACAAACATAGGCAAATCAGAAAACAGAGATCAGGAAGAATGTACTTTCACGAAAATCTACATATTTCTATGAATTTTCTTATTTTTTTCCTGATTTTCCATCCAGGGATCCCAGGTACCTTTATGACTTTTAATTGCTATAGTAGAAGAACAATAGGGGCAGTCAGATCAGCCCTGCACACAGTTTCCATTTTATTTTTCCTGTTATTAGTAACATACCTCCTGAATAATTATAAGCACTGTAATGCTGCATATGTGTAATCCATCTCAAAGCCAGTAAATATAATTTCTTCAAATTACAAAGAGGATAATTCAGTTCTCTGAAGAACATTGGTCTTTGAACAAAGTCACAAAGCAGGCTTTGAAATGCAAACCTATTTCTCCTGTCCATTCAACCATCATCTCACAGAGCTGCAGCAAGATGCACAGTCCAGAAAACCTGAAGTTGCAGTTGCATCTGCTGTGGAAACGGGTTGTGTCTTCATGCAGCTGTTAGTGCTGGGGAATGCCAAAACCAAGGGGTTTCAAAACATTAGAAGTAACAACCATGAAGTTCAAAAGCTTTGAAACAGGACCAGTATATACCTGTATAATAAGAAATGTAGCTATTTCAAGTGTGTTTTCTTCTCTTTACACAATATTCATCTTGGAAGATATTTACTAAGTAGGTAATTATGCTTCTCTAAAATGTGCATTTTCCCACTTGCTATGAAACTATGTCTGAACTTAGTCTGTGCTCTCAAAAACCACCCAGAGTGTTTGCAGAATCCATGCAACAGCTTCCCAGCAGCAGCAACACCTGCTAATAGGGGATGGAGTTTCAGGCAGATACTGCCAGCCTGTCACAGCTTCTTATCTCCCGTTTCTCTAATCTTCAGAGTACTGTTTGGGATTATCTCCTGGAAATCAAATGCCCAGCAAGATGGCCTGCTATTTTTTTTTATATATCAGCAAACATGTTCTTGATTGAGTTCATTACTGCTGTAAACATCTTTTATTATACAGATCAATGTGAATTTACGAACTGTAACAGTCTGATATTGACATAACGTAGCATTTCATGTACAATAGCTTTTTATAGTCCTCTTCACTCCAAACATGCTCTAGGTGAAATTCAGTACTGATGTAAGCAGATACTGTAACACTGAGGGTATCCATCGACTACAGTCAATTACGCTCAAGCTTAATTGGGCCCCTTTGGTTCAGGCATGTTTTTGAACAGCTTTAAGATACGAGCACATCTATTTTTAACCATACAAAATATCATTTCAGAGTGTCTTTATCTGTTTAGTAATCAAAGCTTAGAAGTTCTTTCTCAAATAATCTCTTCAAGTTCCCATCTGCTGTCTACCCCTGTTTAAGAAAAAGGGAGTCCCAGGACTTACACAGTTTGGAGAGGCATTTATTTTTGTTGAGCAGACGTCAAGGCATTAAAAAAAAAAAAAAAAATTCCACTGTATGAAGGCTGTAAAATCAAACGAGGCATAAGTTGAAGGAAAGTGGAAATTTACATCTGCTGGTCAACTAAATTAATGTGGTCATCCAGGAAATAAAAACAGTTTTCATAAACACTCACAAAACAGGGTAAGATCACACAGTTACTAAAGGCTACCTATGCTATTGCTGGCGTAAGGAGAGGAGTGTGAGCCACTCCCCCCTTGCAGTTGGACATAGGAATTAAACTATTATTTAAGCCATATGGTCAGGAATCACCAAGAAGAGAAGTGGGAATGAGAGAGATTTCTGCCCCAGCAAAGTTGTGCTGTTTCTCATGTAGTTCATGTGTCCTTTCATTGTACAAAGTTCCCAGGATCTGTTCAATCCACACCTTGCCAGGTGTAACTGAAAATTGTTTCGTACAGGTTTATTGAAATAAGTCTGAAGGAATTGGTTCATTAGTTTGATGTATCACAGTGTGACAACTATTGTGTGTTATATTGTACTACTATAACCATAACCATTTTTAAGGAAGATAATTGGTATCTAAACTTTATGGCTTAACAAAGCTCTACATCTTTTGAAGAAATTGATTCAATTGACAGAGAAAAGTCTGCACTTATTTTCATTATTAGGGTCTCTTGATGCTGTGTTCATGCTGGGAGGAAAAGAATGAAATCATTTTGCGTAGGAAATTAGAATTTGTTTGAATAGGCTAGTATATTTTTGGCTTAAGCAAAACTTATTTGCTTGACAATACTGTGCAAGAGTTACTCTCACAATATTCCTATCAGGTAAATACTATGCATCTCCCTTGAGGCAATGGATACAGATTCAAATTTATTTCAATGCCATTGGTTCAATGACATGTCAGCAATGAATTTATGCCTATCAGAAGTACACTGTCAAAAGCAACACAGGAGATAATGATCTAAAATATGTACAAGGTTGAGAAAATCTATTTCCAGCATTCATCTAATTTACTTCACACTTTGTGCACTGCTTGGAACATGACCTCTGGAGTCCCTGGCAGAACAGTGCACAAGTCCTCCCAGGTCCCATTCATGTGCTCAGTTGATTAGATGTCATGGAGCGTCTTACAAAATTTAACATATTTAAGATATTGTGATGTTTCTTAATAAATATAATTTAAAATATTTTTTATACAGTATTTTCAGATTTTGTGTTCTGCAGAGAATTCTTAAACTAGCAAATCTGTTTTCAAAATCTTAGCTCAGTTTAGAAGAGTTTATGTTAGCTAAACTACAGAGATCTTCATACCAGAGAAATACAATATTTTTCATATGAAAAGGACTATTGAAGAGTTGATCTTAAATAGAATAAAACTGTATGCAGACTATTAATCTGAATTTTGGATTTCATTAATATGCAGCATTAAGACATTGAAATACATTATTTCCTCACTGTTTCTACACACATATTTCTCAAAAAAAATCCTAGGTGATATAAGACACTCTTTATTTGGGCCTACTGTTGTACCTCAAAGCAGTTTCCAGCTGCACGGGTAACAGGTTTAGGATTGTTGGAGAAAGCACTTTTCTTTTATGCAACTGTAAATTAATTTCATAATGGTGACAAACACTTTCTAATGACAATGACAGGACTATAGAATCCTTTGAGATTTTTTTTTTTCTAGTATACATGCTTCACTTTTTTGTCACCTATAAAATAGAAATAATATCTAGCTTTCTTTACAAAAGCATGATAGATGTGTCTGTACCATGTGGTACACTGAAGAAGGGATGAAATATTTCCATATTCACAGTCACTTCATTACTAGGTAGGTGCTTGAGAAACACCAACATAGCGAGATGACATTAGAATCAATACTGACTTCTCCAGGGCAGTGAGACAGAGAAATTTCTTTAACAATGGAAAAATCTTCCTCATACCAGTGCTATAACATGAACTGGGCTGCGTAATGCAAAACCATCAAACTACATGGACTGAATTCTGATGCTTCAGGGCTTAATTGCTTATACATAGTGTCAGATGCTCAGGTGCCTTTACAATGCAACTTAGTTTCCTGGAGTGCCTGTTGGCCTGGCAAGATGGGCAGCCTGAAGTCAGCACACATTGCTTCTCACCCACTCAAACTGGGATGTTACAGCAGAGGACACAACACTGATAGAAGTGGCAAGATATTTCTGCAGAGAGAAAGTGGGAGTTACTGCAGTAAGGGCAAGGACTATCCATTTGCAGAAATAGTTAGGTGTAGATGATAATAGCTTCTTCTGCAATGTGTAGTAAATCCTACCAACTCTGAGTTTGCGCCATACAGCAGTAAGTAATGCAGGATCAGCATCTATTTAGATGGGACAGCTCTGTATGCAAGAAATACAGAACATGGGAATGCACTGAATGAAAATACTTACTGGTTCTACACTGTGGGCAGCAGTCTGAGTCTTCTGCAAATTAAATGAACCTTTAAGAGTTCAGATTTATATTACAAAGACACAACATGTCAGCAGGCAGCAAAAGCAGGGCTGCTTGCTAAGAGAACATGAGCCAAGAGAGATCCAACAACTCCATGGGCCTGCCCTACAGAACCCAAGCAAGGTAAGCAAAGCAGACCTGGAGATGGTGGACAGACCCAACCAAGAGCCTGTATCATAAGGCAGTATCACAGTGATGAGGCAAGTCCAAGGTAAGGCCATAAATCAGTCCATAGGCAAGGAAAAGGTCCAGCAATTGCCAGGCAGATCCATAACAATAAGGCAGGACTGATATCAAGCTGGGAAGCCATCCCATGGGCTAGGGACCAACAGGGGCCATGGCCAGGCTGTGACTGTGCAGGAAATCAGGTCAGGGCCATTAAAGCTTATTAGCGCACTCAGTATCCTGGTACAACAGGAAGCTGGAATTTGAGCATCTTTCCTTGAAATTCTGTAGTATAGATTGTAAGATTTTTCATTTTGTGTTATCTTTTTCAAGGAACTTTTGTGCTGCCTATCTCATATTAACTTATTTGTCTGGATAAGTATGTGAGATTTAATTCAGACTGTAGAAGGAACTTCCCTGTTCAGCAATAGTTTTGTTTACCTAACCCTTTCAATCACATCTTGCTTGCTATTTACAACAGGTATTTCTGGTTCTGCAGAAGATAAACAATATAGAGGTTAACTTGTAGGAGAACTAAGAATACCCCCGCTAATATTTTCTACAGGCTGAATAATGTCTTTTTGCTCTTGTTCTATCATTTTTAGAGATTGAAAATTTATTACGTAGCAGTCACCAACAGGAACTATTAACAGAGATAATAAAATAAACTGAAATGTGTGGAGTGAGGACTTCTGCAATAGCACACTATGAAATGATCTTACTGAGTTTATGTGGATTTCCATGCAAAAACTAGCTCATCTTGAAAGCTGTTTTATCCCTCTTTAAGGTAATGAATAGGATGCAAATGTAGAAAGGCTAACCTGATAATAACCCTCATTTCTTTAAAGCACCATGCTTCAGTTTAAAAATAGTTTTTCAGCTGATGATCCAGAGCAGACACTGGCAGATTATGGGTATGCTACTCTCCAAGTCCCTTCCTACTCTTATATTGGACTAAAAGTCTATTGCAACTAAGTTAGTAGAAGATAAATGACTCAGTACAACTTCTCATTTTATAAAAAGTGCACTGGATTCGGCAGGTCCACGAAGACTTGACAAGATTTTACCATTCAAAGCTCTAGCCACAGTTTATACATTAAATAATGTGACATTGTGCCATGAGATTTTTCATAGCTAAAGTTTAAGAGGTGTATTTTTATATTGAGTACAAGTTAGCGAGAACTAAATGAAGAATTTACTCTTAAATATTACAGACTTAAAATGGAAGTCAAAGTTAACTTGTTCGTATATGACCAAGTTCACTTGTCTATATATCTCCCACAGATAGCAATCATTTTAAAGACAGCAATGAAATGGAGAAATCTATAGGAAGAAAATCACGCTTTAAATCTGGAAAAGTAGTAGTGTAATAACATATTGTGGTGGGTTTACCTT
>VYZX01026804.1:3108-36306 GCA_013401335.1 Brachypteracias leptosomus
CTTGGTTTCATGAAACAGTAAAGTTTACTATAAAAAATAAGTGTTGTACTAGAAAAGATGCTTTGAATCTCACTTTCTCACTGTTTTTCCTAACACACTTAATTGATCAGGTGGAACAAGCCCTGTAGTATCAATCTCTGTCCTGAAGTGTCTGGTAGAGCTTGTAATGGGACTTTCAGATTAATTGGAGTAGATAAAGTAACTGTTTACTCTTATTTCCTTTTAAACATAGAATATTATTTTGCCTTCAATATTATAGATTCCCCTCCAATATAGATTCCTGCTAAAACACAGATAAGGTGATTCCAAATGTGAAAAGAATAGCTGTCTTTGGACATATTTTTAACAGCAGTTCACAGTATTTCAAGAGGCCTTCCTCTTTTCTTAGTCTTCATCATGTTCACCATTCTGAACATCAGCCACAGCCACAAGCCACTTTGCTAACAGAACAGCATGAGACACATAGGTTCCACAAATGCTTCTTAAGAACTCAGAAAAATAATCTATACTCTCTCCAGAGTAAGATACCCTCCAAACAACTTAAATCCAGGTGGAAAGAAGCAAACAGCCACATGAGAACTCTGAATTACAGAGTTATAATTACTTATCTGTGACCAGATGCAGACCATCACACACCTGTTGAGTATAAGCCANGTAGATCCATGTCACATTGGAGAATGGAGTTCATGGTCAACCAGGACAGGGAGGAGCCTTGTTCTGCAGTGCTTTGCTCAGGGTAGCAACCTGGGAGAGCTGCAGGGGCATTAAGTAAGAGGGCCTTCCCTGGCCTTGGTTTGACAGATATGACATATACCTTTCAAGCTTTCAGCTTGCACCACCATTGAGCTACAACGTGAAAGAAAGAAATTTCACTCCTGGTGAACATTGCTCTGAAGTACTTAAGAGGGANTTAGGAGGCAGACTTGGCAGGGTGGCACACAGTTATTTATACACTCCTGGACCAAAGCTGGCTTGATCCCAATCCTCAGGAAGAGTTAAGATGGAGAATATGGCATTATGAATTCAAGCTTGAGTGGGAGCAAAGAGTAGACAGAAGAGACGCTTGGAAATAGAAAAAGACTTGAGCAGCAACAGGAGCAGAGAACAGACTTGCCATAAGCAAGTTTCAGTAGCTGNGATGGAAGCCCTGCTTGCCCACCCATAGTTTTCTTCTTCTGCAGGCCATTACTTCCAGGAGAGGCTCTGGTCAGATGCCAAGAAGCATGGTAAACACTCTCAGCATGGTCTTGACAACCCATCCAGCTGCCTTTGTTCCATTAGACAATGCCCTCTTGCCCTCAGCTTCTGCAAGGCTGAATCCTGTCCCCCTCAGAGCAAGAACTCTAATGTGCACCTGAATGACAACAGGGTTTAGCTGTTCCCTCTTCCTCATCTTTATTTACAGTTGTATAAAAAAATATAAACAAACCTTAGTATGCTACAAATGTATTGTTTGGTGAAGAATTATGGTGTAATATGACTGAACAAAGTGGAGAAGCATGTTAACGCCACAGCCACTGCTTTTTATTCATGGCCCTCCAACCCATTTAAGTTACAAATGATCAAAATGGAAATATCCAGAAAACACCTATAAAATGAAACCACAGTAAAAAAGGAAACCACCATATTCCCTCACAGAGTTTGAATGTTTTAGTGCAGGAAACTGTCACAAAGGCAATAGATCAGTCATTTGGAACAGTACTTTTAAACTGAAAAAGGAACAGATGCTGGGATGTTTAGAAGTCTTGCAAATGTTATTCAGATGCCTAACTTTGAGAGCAGCAACAATCCTCTTGGTACGCTTTGGCTTAGAGTTAACTCTGACAATCATTTACTCTAACAGCTGAAATGCAAAGTCTGGAAAATGGTTTTTATCTGAAAGGGAACAAAAAGTGAATTAAGGTTAATTAGTTTTTGGTGTGATCTAATGAAATGGGCCAAATTTTCCCTTAGCTGTGACTGAGTAAATGAAAGTAGAATCCAAAGTAAAGCTTCTGTGAGAAGTAAATCACTGAAGAGCAATAAATGCAAGTGTAAACAAGTAAAACAGTAGTGATAATTAAAGTCAGAATTTGCAAACACAGTTCACCTGAAATATCAACTTACGTTAGGAACAAAGCCCGGAGTCACAGCTTTCTCTAGAACAGCATCCCAGTTGACATCAGCTAGGTATGGAGAGCTTTGGATGTCTGCAAGGCTCGAAAGACGGCACTCTGGGTCCTTAGTGAGGAGCTGTGATCAAGCACAAGGAATTTTCTAAGGGACTGGATGCCATATAAAAGAGTAAATATATCACACATAAATTGTATGATCTACAATTTTGAGTAATAAAATGGCTAGGGAATTTTGTAACAACTCCTAAAAGTCCCAATCTAAAAAAATAAAAGTAATAACTCATAGAATATGAATATAATTTAATTGCCACCAGATGGGAGTTGCAGGCATGAAGTGTATTAGTAACAAAAGTCTGTTTACACATACACAAGGGTCAAAGTGACATGAAACATCACAGTTCAATGCCACCTAACAATTTGTATTTCATCTTTGATTTATTGGAAGATATAGTTACACTGAACATCCTGGCAGCAATTAAAATTAACCACCTCGTTGCCCCATCTATCAAAAGTAGATTCCTCATTACTGCAAATGCAATTCATCTTGTATTGCTCTGTTCACACATTCCCAAACACTTCCTGCTCAAGTATCAGTACTGATGGTCTGAAATACCTGAAAGAGACAGATGAGCATTGCAGCACAGCCAGAAAATTAAACCAAACAAATAACTGGGATTTGGAAAAGAAAGTGAGTTCCAGGATCGTGATGCATTCAGATAGAAACTTGTACCTTAGTGACATTTACAACAAAGTGGCTCAACTTCTGTTGTTGCAGTTATAGCAACATGGGGCAGGGAGAGATACAGCCCTTTTCATTTCCAAAATCCCTTCCTTGAAACTATGGCAGAGAGCAGAGCAGTCCCTCCTTGCCTGTTCCACACACATCACTAGGGCTGGAGACAATGGGGCCAGGGCACAGAGTGGGAACTACTGATCCCCCAGGTTTTGCTATCTCTGGTGAATCAGTTTTAAAATAAATGAAAATACTAGATTTTTATTTCGAGGCCATGAAAAACCTGAGCCTACGCTTAAGAATAATCCATTTTATCAAGACAAAATTCTGCACCACTCACATTCAGAAAAGTGTAGGAATAAGCACTGCTTCTTATCCTTGAAATTTTGGCTACATAAAGTGTGTACTTGCTTGATACCTCTGCATTGTTGGAGGGGCTTCTGGAAGAGGAGGGAAGAGAGGACAGAAGGTGTTTGTGCTTTCTTACCTTTTTCAGTAGTGCTATCATGCCCTTGCACCATGCAGATGAGTAGTGAACTCTTTCTATCTTGAACATGTTGAGTATCTCATCAATGGGGGTGGCTGAATGAATTTCATAGGGCCTCTGGGATAAAGTTAAATCAATATCAAGTCAGCAAGAATGGATAAAAGAGGATAGACAATTTACATTTTCCTGAGCTCAGTATTGTTTATTCTGCAAATATCAAAAACATCCAAACATCTTCTAACAATTTTGAGGCTAATCCTTCTTTGCGTGTGTGCTTTTCTTTGGTCACAATGAATGCAATTACTCATAGATGCATTTCCTCTGCAAATTTTTTGTCTCATAAAAAGAAGTATAAGTTCAAATGAGATGACTGAATAATTTTGTTCCTGGGGCATTCTATGTGAAGTGTAGATTATTTATGATTTTTTTTAATTGCTGTACTAGAATGTACTTGTGATCTAAATTGACAAAATTGAAAACTGGTGGCTGAAGGAAGCTTTGTCAACCTGATTCTACCAGAGTAGTAGATAGAAAAATTAAAAAATGCTTTAAAAAAATCTGTGCAAGAACCACAGTTAAAAAGTAGACTCTCTAAATTCCAATTCTTTTGCTTCCCCTTTTTTGAAATCTAAAATTAACTCATTACTTGTACCTATGGATTATAAGACCCTGTTGTCCAGTGTTTGTGCCTAAATTCATCTACAGGTGAAGAAAAGTCCTAGACTTCACAGCACTTTGTTCATGAAGGTTGCATTTAGAAATGAAAGTACCACATATAAATTTATTTTCTTATTAATTACTGTGCACATATTTTTTAAAGACTTGTTTATGTGAAACAAGTTGTTAGAATCATACTCTATGTTGATGCATTTTTTTAAACAAGGCTAGAGTGTGGATTGCTTGTGAATTAAGTAGTACCCAGCAGGTGACAAATACGTGAAATGAGATAGGATATCTGCAGCCGAATCATAGCAGGAATGTGTGAATTTTTGCATCATAATTCAGACACAACATAGTCACCTTCTATTGCAATATCCTCAACAGCAAAGGGCAGACACACATTACCTTCACTAAGAATTGAATCACCCCTTGACTTTTGCTAGCATGTACTGGTACAAGATTATAATTTAAGAACATTTCTAGGTGTTAGTTATCTAATCTGATAGTGAATAAAAGACACTCTTCATAAAGTCCAGAAAATATTCTTATTTTGTGAAGATTCACACACAGTTTTAACTTTTAACACGTGTATGAAACCAAGTCCATTCCAAGGCATTGGAATGTTATCAGAATAAATCCAAAGGCTACTTAAATCTTCTTGCTTTGATTCACATTCCCTTAGTCTGTTGTCATTTAGCCATATCATGTCCATACGAATTCAGCAGAACCTATGCTCTGAATGCATCATTTTCTTGAATCAGATTCAAAACTGTCAGTTGAGATTGTCTCATATTTTTTTCTGTTAAGGATGTTCTTTCACGTGCCTTTTTTCTCACCAGAAAAATCCTTTAAAAACTTAGCTTATTTTTAAAATTATAGAAATTCTACAGTCTTTTTTTTTTTTTTTAGATTTGCAGAGATTTTTAATATTGTTCTTAGTTAATTTGAACTATAAATACTCAAAGAAGTAGTCATTACAAGTGTGGTCTTTTGAGGTCCTTCACACCTATGTTTCCCACATTTTTCAGCTATTCAGACCACTTAAGGGTCAGTTTTATTTTGTGAAAAGGGAAAACCAATCTGGTTTGCTTTTGTTCGTGATGTTTACTGAAGTTTGTTGACTGTTCACATTGCAGAGAAAGTCTAGGAATCCCACCTACTAGCTCTCTCCTTCACCTTGTCCCTGTTGAGGGTATGATATATACAGCTATTATATTTTAGCAGTTGTCTGTAGCTCAGGAACAGGCCTACGTGTCATGGTTTGTATCAAGCAGTTTGATTTCTTGGGCTTGGGGAAAAGATCAATGTTTAATGCAAAGCTTTATGAACTTATATTTTTCTTGTTAAGTCTTTTATTAAGAATCAGCTAAGGAGAGAAATATGCCTGCAACATATTGAGAAATGCTAGTGCTACTGTGGATAACCTCAGAAGTGGTTCAGACAGCTCTACTAGATGCAACCTCCTGTAACTACAACCCTGTTTCCAGCAATGTGTTGTATTGGCCACCCAGCAGTAGAGAGCAAGGTGTGAAAATGGCTGCCATCCCTTGAGAACCCTGAGCCTCCTCTGAGGACTCTTCCATCTCATAACAGTAAATGCAAACAAAAGCAAAAATTCAGCTTAATAAAAAGCAACTCATTTTTGCTTAACTCCTCTTGAAATCAGGTAGGCAAGGTCATATACTGTGCACAGATCAGAGGTGAAAAATGATCAAAATTTCTGATGCTTTTCATTTCTAATGCTCCTTCCTTTCTTGCCTTCTGCATTCCCTATGCACCAGCATACACCATGCTCCAACTGGGACTGAGCACTCCTATGTCCGAGTGGCTCTGCCCAGTGCAAGATCTTCCTCTTTCCTCAGGGTTTCACTGAGCACCCACCCTTTTGCTCTGTGGCAGTAGGGCTCTCTTTTCTCGGCTGAACAAAGTGCTGGGGAGCGTGGAGGAGGAGGGAACTCCTTGCCTGCAGGTTTAGCTTGCAGCCTTGTATGCACAGGCTGCCTCTTTGCAGCCATCTGCACAGGGCTGCTGCAGCAGATGGAGCTTTGGGGCTCACGGCTGTTGCAGACAGCAACATGCCTTCAGTTAAGCACATTTCATCAACCCTCAGCTGCTTCTTTTGCAATCACTGCTGTCAGTTTAGGCCTTGTCTAGACTAAAAAAATTTAGAAATGCAATTCAGGAAAAAATGCACCTTTTCCTAGTCCATTCAAAGATGTGAGCTGCCAAGTCATCCTCTGGCTGGCTCAGTAGGCAAGAGCCACTCTTCAGGAGAAAACAAGCAGCTTGCTTGTTTGACTGGAGCATGGACAGATGGCAATGTTTTTATTGAAAAGAAATTTTGATTCAGTCTCAACTTTGCTTTGTCTGTAGCCAGATAGACTTACTCAGAAAAGACTGTATGGATATTGGCAAATGGATGCCATTCTATATAATTTTTCATTCACTTTAATAAGTGACTAGATACCTTTTGTGATTAGTCTTGGAAGTTCAGCTTTCCTTACGCAATCATTTATTGTCCTGCTTTCCTGGAGACACACATTGGTGAAAAAGTTAATATAGACCCAGTAGGATGTTCTTTTCACTTATTATATGTGCATCTAGTACTGCTGTCTGTGACTAGGTTTAGAATGTATTATGCTTGTCACTGTCAGACCTTAACTGTTCAGATTAAAATTTTCCATCCTGGAATAATGTTAGCTTAAAAACTCAGTAATTGTTGACAATGATGGTAGAGGAAAATGGCAGAGGTATTTTTTAAAAACAAACAAACAAACAAACAAACATTTTTAATACTCCTGTGCTTTGAGAGCAGGGACTGAGAGTTGGCATAGGAGAGATCTTTGTGTCCTGAGCATGACTTTTGCTACTTCTATGGAAATACAAAATAAATTGGCTATATTTTAGGCCTTTGAAAACTGTAGCTTCTGGATGGAAATAACAATGTGCAGACACTCTGAAATGTAGTTTTTAATCTAAAAATGGGAATAATAATTGTTCTTTATTTCTAATTCTGTATGTCATTCTACATGAAACTATGAGAACTTTGTAGGGCAGACTGTCTCACATTACAAAGTTCCTAGCAGGACGTGGTAGCAGTACTCTGTTAAGTGTCATATAATAACAGATACTCCTTCCTTAAAAACAGCATGTTGCAATACAATAAAATCCTTCCCAAAATATGAATTAAAAATTAAAAACAAACCCCAGCTACTTTAGCTACGTCATTATACTGAAATAGTATCTAAATTACTGTTTTCCACAGGGAATAGTAAATATTTAAGCAATCAAGCTCAATCCTTTGAACCAAAATGGAAAAGAATTTTCCATTATCTTCTGCAATATTTGACCATGCTCAGGAAGACTTTTCATTAAGCTAATTCACATAAATGATTAGATAAGTAACAAGTGCAATGGCAGATAAGTATTTTCTATAGTTAGGCCAAGCATCTTAGGATATTACATTAGCTCTTTTAAAGTTTTAGCCACAAGAATCAAAGATATAATAAAACCTGAAGTAACTCAACTTCTATTTGGAAAAAAATATCATTGTTTCCAATTCAGCATTGTGGAGAAGCCGTTAAAAGATTACACCTCTCCTTAGCCAAACTTAGGCAAATTTTCATAATATAATTGAGAGTGGGGTGAAACTTTCCCAAGAATGTTTCCAGCTTGGAGGGACTCAGGACAGCACTCCTGACCTGAACTGCAGCCTCGTCCACTCAGATTTTATCCATGAAGGGTGCATTCAGGGGGACTGCAAACTTTGGGACTTCTGTTAGTCAATGTACTAAATAACAACAAAACCTGTAGTTCTTACCCAACCCCTCAGTAATTCAAATGCTGTAATTCCCAGAGACCACCAATCTACTGGGTATGAATATCCTGGACCTCCATCCATAAAGGCCTGGAACACCTCCGGAGCTAAAACAATAAATCAAATCAAAATAAATCCAACAAAAAGCATTCTATTAAAGTTAGACTATAGATCATTAATGTGGACAGCTGAAAAATTAATAAGGATGCAATAAGGAAATAAATACATTTTCAGTATTGCAGTTTCAGGTGCAGTTTAGTGCCTTGGTTTGCTGGCTATAAGTGACCTTCACTGATCAGGGTTTTTCAAAAGTCAATAATTTTACATGTTAATTCTTACCTGATCCTTTTAAGTTTTGTGTTATAGGAATAAAAATAAGTAATAGGAGGTGAATTCCTGTACTGAAATGTGACTTGCAATATTTAGGATAATGTAAAGGTTTTATGGGACAAATATCTACAAGCAAGATGATTTTTTGTGACTGATGGGGATGTTGAACATGGTAAATCTCATCCTTATTCTACATTTGAATGGAATTAACCAGATGGCTTTTAAAGGTACTCAACACAGGAAAATGGCAATTAAATACAAATCCTGGCACTGATTGTACGCTGTGAAAAACTCTGTCATGACTGGAAATAAACACACTGTCAATAAATTGATGAATTCCATAAAACAACTTTCCTGGGGGAGAGAACAAAGATCTTTTCAAAACAAAGATCCAGTTGGCTAATTTCAGCAAGAAGAATAAATAATAAAATCATATATAAATAATAGAGGATATGAAATGAAATGAAAAGTCAGTCATGTTTTGCTAATTATTTCACAGCAGAATCTCAGTACACTTTGTGAAAACAACACTTTCCCTGGGGATTTTCTAAACACCAACCGTAACATTGCCCAAGATTGTAATTACCATGTGAGCCTCTCCTGGCCAAGGTACTGAGTCTAATGTACCACATTATCACCTGATTGCCATCACATCACTTTCTAATGGGCATGCTACAGTGAATAATGCAATCTGGTCACACTTACTTTGGACTGGCAGTTTGGGATTTGACTATGTATGGCACTTAGAGAAGCACCTGTTATTAAAGGCATTTCTTTCAGAGGAGTTTTTTGCAGTCCTTGTATTATGGCTGGCGACCTAACAATTCACAACTCCAGTCCTGACTTCAGAAAGTCTTGAAGAGTCAAACCTAAGAGGGGATTTTGGCATCCATGAATTCAATACAGTAACACCCTAATCTATAGAATAAAAAGCAATGAATGAATGAAAGTGATCCTATACTCTTTGCTCCATAGGACCAACTCTAAATACATTTGGTAGAAGAGCAGGCATTTAAATAAACATTTTTTGCCATAATATGTGTATTTGGAGAATAGCTGATGAGTGGATCTCTGGCATAGGAAAGCTTGTGCTGTGATTTAGTGTAGCATGAATAAACAATGTCATAAAAGTCATTACATTGAGTTAGCTCTGTCTTACCTCCAGATAATATAGCTCTATTTGGTATGCTGTATGTTCTGGTATACTTTAGACCTTGCTGCTGGGGATCTGTGTAGACACAACTTACATGTGCGCGGTCTATCACACAGATCAATGGCAAGAATGTAGGCAGGATTTTTTGTATTACTACTGTGGATCAATGCTTCTACATTGCACATCAGGCACCAAAGTCATATTTTGAATATCACTATAGGAACCTTGTAGTAAAGGTTTGGGTTTTTTCACCAGATTTGTTACAGGTTTTTCCCACTGTTCCTAGATGATCTATATTATCTCATTACAGAAAATGACTTTGTGGCCTTTTTACTGAGCTATATACGTATAATATTGGTTTCACTCTTTCTTTTATAGCTTTAACATTGTAATAATGCAACTGATCACTATCTGATTTCTGTGAAGTAGAGATGAAAGTACTTTATTGATGTAACCTCCAACATTGCCAGAGTGGTGCAGCTGTTTTTGCTAATTCGGTGACTGAGTTATCCACTTTTATTTTATTTGCTTGTTCTAAAAGCTTCAAGGTCAACTCATCCCACATTAAACAGATCAGCAGAAAATGCTTTCTATTTCCCACTGCACATGGTGTTTTGAGGCTCTGTTTTCTCACCTTAAGCTGATGACATCCTTAGATCAGAAAATGGGCAGTTAGGTTCCTGATTTTTAAAGCAGATATCCTCTTTTCCTCTGCTTTAGTAGTATTATTTGCAGTCCAGCTGGACTGTGTCTCTGTGTTCAGTCAGCTCCAGTGAAGTGGTTGTAAGCACCCACTTCCCAAGATGAGAGGGTGCATACAGAAGGTGGAATATAATTTACAGTGTCCTACATACAGATTTTTTTCTCAGGCTGAAATCTCCACCCTGCTGAAGTCAAAAAACCTTTTTCCAGTTTGTCAAGGCTATTAAATACCAATCTCAGCCTAAGATAGTGTTTAACTTGTCTAAAAGCTGTTTTGAACTGATACATTAGTTGCAAATGAAGGCCTCCAGACTGTACAGTAGATTTCTGGAGTTTGCCTGCTCATTCAGAAACATGATTTTACAAAAAGACAGCAGATCCTCCAAGTGATGGAGTTTGCCAAGCTCTGAAGAACTAGAGTTTTGAAACACAGAACGTAACATTAGGTTTTGTTGAAAGAAATAACTATGTTAGGAGAATCAACTTGTGATGCAAACTGACTAGGACAAAAGCAATAACAAATCTGAGTCAAAATTCTACATTGGGTTTCTTTAAGATTGCTACTGAAATAGACTATCTGTAGTCTTTCGAAATTTGAATTTGATCTCAGGTTCAGCTTGGACAGCCATTCTGCAGCTTGCTATGGGTAGGTCCTTCCAAAGGATGGCAAGATTTGAGCTTGCTGGCTTGGAGCAAGGTCAACAGCTCTGCTGTGTGCACCCTTTCTGCACACATCCTCTCTTATCATATAACAGATTTTGGATGAGAAAAATACTTACATCTTTTACCACGGTGCATCTAGCTAAATGCAAGGATTCCACCTGCAAAAGTTCATTCATGTGAACAAAAGTGAGAGAGTGCATGTAAGAATGAGAGTTTCAGAACTTTTTCTCAAGCAATTTTTACTGAGCAATGGCTTTTCATGAAAATATGTGGTTTTAATACTGGGTCTGATCTTGCAGATTCTCTGGGCTCAGGGCTGTAGTTACTGACACTTACAGTTAGAGGGAAGGCAGTAGAAGTTTGCATGATGGAAGCATAGCTTTTAAATAGTGAAGCTAAATCAAATAATAGCAAATCTAGCAGCAAGACTGAATTCAAAGACAAGTGGAAAAGTGATGCAATTGGTAGGTCTCACAGGTCCTCACAGCTCCCCATGAACAAACATCTTTGATGTGATGGAGAACTCCTTTACTAGAGCTGCCCAGAAGAGTGCCTTCAACAGTAGTAACCTGGTCCAGCCTCACTGCTCACTCTGCTTTGAGAAGGAGGTTGGACTAGAGACTCCTGGGCTAACATTAATCACCCTACAATCTTATTATGCTAATGAAGCTTAAGCCACCACCTTCTCACAGTGCATCTGAGTGGGGCGATGAAGGGGTCTAAGGCCAGAAGTCTCAATGGGATCTTTACAGCTTCTTCCTCTTGGCAGTCATCATGAACTGCATGGGCTCTTCACTTCTGCTCAGACATCTGGAAAACTTGTCATCAGAAATACTGAGGACTTTTGAAAGTCTGGATTTTAGAAACAATGGAGTCTTTTGGTTTGGGGGATTACTCTTCATTTGTGGCAGAAGTGTGATCCAACACTTTTCATGCAAGGCTTTGGTAGCTACAAAGACAGGATTTCAAAACTAATGCCATTCCAAGCTGAGATATCTGCACTAATTTTGACAGGGCAAGCTATAAAATCAGGAATGGTTCTGTCTTGTACAATAGTGAGTAAATGTACATATTTAACTTTAACTTGCTGAGCTAAAAATCATCCAATTGTTTTTTTTTTTTTCTTTTCTACATCTATATTTTTCTCTTAATAATATATTTTCATGTTTTCACTGTTTATCTGCTTTGCATTCTTAAAAAATGACCTAAAATCAACCCACCTTTGCTCTGCATTAAGTGTGCTTCAGTGCATTCCTTGGTTGTCCCTAATAAGTATTTTCAGTTAATGTGGTTTTTTTCAACTAATAAATTAAAATAAATCTTCTTCAGAGTTGATGTTTTTGCACTGTATTTTTCTAGTAATACCATAACATTACATTGTAGGAAGTAAATAAGTGGTTATTTCTTTTTAAAATAAAACCATACTAGAGAACTGCTAATAAAATTTGAATATGAAAACAAATCTATGGGATCTACATCCATCCCAGAAGCAGTGGCTTCCTGGGATATCCATACTTCTGTTCTGTGTGTTTAGCCATACTTAGAACTTTAAATAATTTTGTGAAAGGAGGAGCAATTTCTGACAAATTGATTAATGTAGCTACTCACTTCAATTGTCATATCAGTCAGATGATCTATAGTGTAAATGATGTAGAGGGTGCATCTCATATTATATGTATATGTTCCTGAAGACTTGTAAAAAAAAAACCAAAAACTAAACTGAAAGTTTACCTATGTAAAATTTGTGTACCCTATTTGTGGAAGATATCAGTATCTAATGCTATGATTCATGAACTTGAAAGAGAAGAGAATATCAATGTATGTACAAACAACACTGAATCCAATTTTCACTATTTTTTCCTACTTTAAAAGAACATTTTGTACATCAGATAAAATGTTTTTAAGTAAGGTTTCTAAAAATCTGCTAACTATTCATAGGTATCACTTAACTCCATAGTTAAACAATAAATCCTCCAGTTCACTGAAATTTAGGCCATTTTAATTTGTTGCACAATGGCAAGTTTGAAGATGCTGTCCATGATAAAATAAGCAATTTGAGATCTAACACTTGGAATGGTCAGCAGAAAGAATAGCTGTAACTATTTTTGTTCAAGAATACTAGTTTAATCATAAAGATAATTCATCACACTAAATCATAAAATGAAGACCTTGGAGTGGCTCTGCTACAAATCCTAAATAGCACAATGTGGCTTTTTTTTCTGATGAACTGATTTAAGTTTCAATTCCTTAGCAAGGCACTAAAGAGCTCCTGGTGTACTTGCCGACCACTATCTGGGAGACGGCCAAGAGCTGATTAAGAATCTTACAGAGCTATTACTTACATTGAAGCATTGTTGACTTCTACAGGCTGGTTTGAAACTTTGCAAAATTGATGAGAAGGGAAGCGAGATGCATGCATTAGACCCTTCTTCAAATGGTCTCTACTACATACTAACAAATCACTATATTTAAGCAATAATTTGCAAGCAAGTGTTGCAAGATTGATTAGCTGTAAGAAGCTGATTGTCCATGCATAGATAACTGTTGCCAGTGAAAGCTGGTGATTAATTCCTTCAAAATATCCTGTGCCAATGCTATTAATATGACAAACTGAAAGGAAAAAGTAAAGTCATAGTGGTTTAGCCTTGATGTTTTTGAACTACCAAGTTGAGATGAACACGTCCAAAACATTTCTCAAGAATGAAAACCCTGACATTGGTCATCCAGTTGGCTAGATAGAGCTCTCAGTAGTCTATTTGCATCTCAGCAGAGACCCTTCATATCAGCAAGGGGAGTCAGAAGTTTGCGGGGCATGACAGTGGTTGTAATGCAATACACTCTGCTGCACTCGTCATAGCAAAACTTACTTCAATGGCATGGGTTTTATTGTAATGTCTGAGATTTCACAGAAAAGAAAGTAGATTCCAGTGTCGTCAACCAGGTATCATTCTTATTCATATTAGTCCCTGATCTTGCAAAAAAAAGGAATATATATATATATATAGAAAAATGGATATATACACATAGATGTGCATATATATAATGCAGATAGTATAAAAAAATATTTTGATTGACTAGTACAGGATAAACTATTAAAAGCTTAGACCCTTCAAAATTTTAAATGTGCAAATGACTTGATGTATATAACACATTCATAGTTTTCACCTTGCTGAATCAGGCTTAATGGATGACAGATTGAACTGAATAAAAAATGAACTTGATTTTTGAAAAAATATTCCAAGAACCTTGGACTGAGACAGTTCAGTGAAATATTAATTGCTTTCTCAGCATTGTGATGAGAAAATATTATTTTTCACTTTCTTCTGAAAAGTAAATTCAGAGAATAGTAATTCTTCTAGGTTATGGTTTAAAACTACGCTGATGACAAGTGATCTTCTATTTAGAGTTCAAACTTTTAAGAGCAAAATGGAAGAAAACAACTTTCCTCTCCCTGAGTATAAATGAGGACTTGGTAAACTATCCATTTACCTCCTAGTGTTTACTTTCTCATGTGTTAAAAGGGTCTAAATTATAATGCACAGCTTTCTGACTCAGAGCTTTATATAGCCAGCCGCTAACTTCTGTTCTATAAGGCAAAGTGTTGCTTAAAGCCCAACCATGCTGGGCTGGCAATTTTCTAGTGTGAGGTCTCAACTTGTTACAGCAGTGTAACTGATTTCGGACTATTATTCACATATTACACCTCAATAGTTTTAATACTCATGTTTAATGCAATTATTCAATCAAAGTAAATATTTTAGATACCTTTACCTGAATACAGATACCACATTTAGAATATCCCATTAGTTTGCCACATGGCTATACAACCCCTCCTGTCCTTACTCAGAGTTTTGTCCTCATAAGACCCTTTGCATTACTCATTGACTGAACAGAGCCCACTTCTTGCCCTTGCATTTGCACAGAGCAGCCCTTATTGATTGAACATCTGCATCAACCTCAGAGAAACAACCTCAAGTTGCTAGCCCAATTGAAAGAAAGCCCAGCAGGAATGAATGTGTCATGGTCTCCTGCTACTGAATATGAAATTATACAGAAACACCTTCCTTACTCCATCCAAAAGTTCACAGTGGCTGCAGTGCCAGTTCTTCTAGAAACTTGATGAAGAGACTGTGTCCAAAAATATCCATTTGTTATTTGGAAGATCGGCCCAGTGTATGGGCAGCAGCTGTTTTGCCCCAGTACCGAAACTTTGCTCCAATACTGGTCTGGCTAACTGGGGATTCACAGGACAGAATGTGAACCTGACACATCAGGAGGACTATTACATACTCATGCTTCACATACTCCTACCAGGTTAGCACATGTCTTTACATCAGCTTATGCATGCAAAAACCAGGGGGAGTTGCATGGCTTGACCAAAAAATGGGAGTTATCCAGGGGATAGAAATGCCCCACTGGGCTGCTGGAAGTTCCTGCTCATTGTCCTGCCTGCCACCTCTGCTGGAGGTCTCTTCCTATTCAGATCTTCCTGCAGAGCTCCACACTAGATCAGGTTCTTTCAGGCAGGTTATAAAAAAAAAGCCCAAATCAAAATGCTACCACTTGAACTCACTGTGGGACTGAAATAGTCAAAGAAATTACTATATCAGCAGTTTTGCTGGACTACCTCAAAGTGCAGGAGGAGGATGGAGAGAGGTGAAGAGCAGCTGGAGACAGTAACTTCTTTCCTGATCTAACAAGGTTTTTCAGCTGCTCATATGCCTACACACATTAATGTCAGAGCAGAGCCAAAACCTCAATACCTCCTCACAGCTCAGTGCTTAATCCCCTCAGTAGCAGCACTCCTGTCACAACCTGAAAACCCCATCAGCATGACAAGTATTTATTTCAGCTCCTCAAAGCCTCATGTCCACTCATGGTTCTTGCTTATCAAAACAGAGGCCTCCCAGTTCATGCTGGCATCATGGTGTTTTCCTGGGATCAAAAGGGCAGGTAGCAACATCACCAGTGTGTCTTCTTTTAGCCAGTTGTTCTATCACCAAATGACACACACACACACATACCACCACCACCCCTTCCCTGCAGGAAAGGGAATCCAGAAAAGGAAAGGAGATCCATGGGTTGAAATAGAAACAGGTTTAATAAAATAACAATTTTAAGCCCCTAATATTAATACTAATAGAAAGCGCACAAAGTTACGTTCAGCCCATCTAGTGGTCATGAGCTGTGCACTCCCAGCAGTGAATGGTGGATGTCAGGCATGGAGAGCACCACAGCCAGCGAAAATGTGACAGTCACAGCAAACAAGAGAGTAGGCCTCAGGAGCAGAATGATGGGTGACCCTCTCCAGGGATGGTGGCCATCAGAAGCAGAGCTCATCCCTGGTAAACTTTCTGATTTATAGCAAGCATGATGTTTATGGTATGAAATACTTCTGTTGGCCAGCTTGGGTCAGCTGCCCTGGCTTTCACTCCTCCTAGCCTTAGCACCTGGCTAACTCAAAAATGCTAAAATCCTTGATCACAATGGAGACCTAAATACCATTGCTGGCCACAAACAAAACCAAAGTGTCTTATCAACTTTTTTTTTCACCAAGTCGGGTGCTGCAGTAGTCTCAAAAATGTAGCTTTCCTGAAGAGAAAACTGATTCTATGATTCTTTCCCAGTGCAAGCAGGGCACAGTGAAACTCTGTAGATAGGGAATTAAACTCTTGGTAGAAAAAGGGGGAGATTTTTAAAAACCTAAATATTGCCTTAACTGCAGTCAAAAAGTAATGACCTGCAAAACCATTTAATTTCAGAGCACTGTTTAGTATGAGTGCAAAGAAGACAAAGGTTGAACACCTCTGAAAATTAAACTCCAAATTTGTCCCCCCTATATTGTAGCTACCTCAGGAACAAATTTAGCCCTATGGGATATTTTTAGTTTACGTGTAGCTTGCTATCGAGAAATTCACTAGCTTTCTTCTGGTTCCAATAGTACTATCACACAGCACTAATTAATAAAAACGGATGACTTGTACATTTTAGAAGTTCAGTGGACCTCTATAAATCCACACTCCTCTGGTAATCTCAGGTGTACAACCATTCTTCACCATGACAGCAACCTGTGAAAACAGCTGTGAAAATCTGGGATAACAAGCCTGTAGAATACGGAGGGGGTAACTGAAACTTTTACTGTAACTTACAGATTATTTTATTGGCTTTGGATTTTTATCAGGTGCATTTATATCTTAAAATGTATTTTATTGTTTGATTTGAAGTAAAGTCACGGTGCATTCTTTGAACAACTTCAGCCTCTGCTGAAGAAAACCATGAAACTTCTCTCTAACCCCCTTAACATCAGAAACAGAGAAAAAAAGAAACTTAAACAAATCCTGAACCCCTCAAATTTATAACCCATGAATGGAAAGTTTTTGCAACACTCACAAATAATACACAGATGTATGAAATCTGATCATTCAGAAAGGAAACATTTCTGTGAGTAAAAACCATGTGCTATAGGACTGAAATACATCTAAAATATGCCAGAGTGAGAAAAAAACAAAAGACAATATTGGTAATGTTTTCTAGATATGTTTTAGTTTAGTATTATGTTTATTTAATTTAGTATTTTGTTTTGTAGCTCACCAACCTGTTGCAAGGGAGAGGCCCTTCACTGCAAATGGGTGCCCAGCACAGAACATATTCTCTGAATCACAATCATATTTCTTGCAGCCTGNAATTACTATATCAGCAGTTTTGCTGGACTACCTCAAAGTGCAGGAGGAGGATGGAGAGAGGTGAAGAGCAGCTGGAGACAGTAACTTCTTTCCTGATCTAACAAGGTTTTTCAGCTGCTCATATGCCTACACACATTAATGTCAGAGCAGAGCCAAAACCTCAATACCTCCTCACAGCTCAGTGCTTAATCCCCTCAGTAGCAGCACTCCTGTCACAACCTGAAAACCCCATCAGCATGACAAGTATTTATTTCAGCTCCTCAAAGCCTCATGTCCACTCATGGTTCTTGCTTATCAAAACAGAGGCCTCCCAGTTCATGCTGGCATCATGGTGTTTTCCTGGGATCAAAAGGGCAGGTAGCAACATCACCAGTGTGTCTTCTTTTAGCCAGTTGTTCTATCACCAAATGACACACACACACACATACCACCACCACCCCTTCCCTGCAGGAAAGGGAATCCAGAAAAGGAAAGGAGATCCATGGGTTGAAATAGAAACAGGTTTAATAAAATAACAATTTTAAGCCCCTAATATTAATACTAATAGAAAGCGCACAAAGTTACGTTCAGCCCATCTAGTGGTCATGAGCTGTGCACTCCCAGCAGTGAATGGTGGATGTCAGGCATGGAGAGCACCACAGCCAGCGAAAATGTGACAGTCACAGCAAACAAGAGAGTAGGCCTCAGGAGCAGAATGATGGGTGACCCTCTCCAGGGATGGTGGCCATCAGAAGCAGAGCTCATCCCTGGTAAACTTTCTGATTTATAGCAAGCATGATGTTTATGGTATGAAATACTTCTGTTGGCCAGCTTGGGTCAGCTGCCCTGGCTTTCACTCCTCCTAGCCTTAGCACCTGGCTAACTCAAAAATGCTAAAATCCTTGATCACAATGGAGACCTAAATACCATTGCTGGCCACAAACAAAACCAAAGTGTCTTATCAACTTTTTTTTTCACCAAGTCGGGTGCTGCAGTAGTCTCAAAAATGTAGCTTTCCTGAAGAGAAAACTGATTCTATGATTCTTTCCCAGTGCAAGCAGGGCACAGTGAAACTCTGTAGATAGGGAATTAAACTCTTGGTAGAAAAAGGGGGAGATTTTTAAAAACCTAAATATTGCCTTAACTGCAGTCAAAAAGTAATGACCTGCAAAACCATTTAATTTCAGAGCACTGTTTAGTATGAGTGCAAAGAAGACAAAGGTTGAACACCTCTGAAAATTAAACTCCAAATTTGTCCCCCCTATATTGTAGCTACCTCAGGAACAAATTTAGCCCTATGGGATATTTTTAGTTTACGTGTAGCTTGCTATCGAGAAATTCACTAGCTTTCTTCTGGTTCCAATAGTACTATCACACAGCACTAATTAATAAAAACGGATGACTTGTACATTTTAGAAGTTCAGTGGACCTCTATAAATCCACACTCCTCTGGTAATCTCAGGTGTACAACCATTCTTCACCATGACAGCAACCTGTGAAAACAGCTGTGAAAATCTGGGATAACAAGCCTGTAGAATACGGAGGGGGTAACTGAAACTTTTACTGTAACTTACAGATTATTTTATTGGCTTTGGATTTTTATCAGGTGCATTTATATCTTAAAATGTATTTTATTGTTTGATTTGAAGTAAAGTCACGGTGCATTCTTTGAACAACTTCAGCCTCTGCTGAAGAAAACCATGAAACTTCTCTCTAACCCCCTTAACATCAGAAACAGAGAAAAAAAGAAACTTAAACAAATCCTGAACCCCTCAAATTTATAACCCATGAATGGAAAGTTTTTGCAACACTCACAAATAATACACAGATGTATGAAATCTGATCATTCAGAAAGGAAACATTTCTGTGAGTAAAAACCATGTGCTATAGGACTGAAATACATCTAAAATATGCCAGAGTGAGAAAAAAACAAAAGACAATATTGGTAATGTTTTCTAGATATGTTTTAGTTTAGTATTATGTTTATTTAATTTAGTATTTTGTTTTGTAGCTCACCAACCTGTTGCAAGGGAGAGGCCCTTCACTGCAAATGGGTGCCCAGCACAGAACATATTCTCTGAATCACAATCATATTTCTTGCAGCCTGCATGGGGAACCAGTATAAGAAATATCTTCTTTTTTCACTCATAAAGATACAATAGTGTTGAAAATGGCAAACACGCAGGTGCTTCCAGACAGGCAAATGCATGCTTTCTTTAAACACAAGAGGACTAATGAATAGCCTTTTGCAGGAAGAAAGAGCCACAGCTGAATACCCTTAGGCACAGGCTGTGGCCAGGGACAGTGTCCTGCCCTGCTCTGGCTTTTCTGGTCCACATCCCAGTGCAGAGTGGAGGGGGCTCCCCCGCAAATGCTTGCATTTGTTAGACACGGGCATGCCTGCCAAAAGTCAGCGAGGTCTCAAAGGACATTTTGCATTGCTTGCCAGCATAGAATGACAGCCTGAAAACTTATGAGTTTTCAAAGGGCTATTCCTACAATAAAACCTTTGACAACACCCTCAATCACAGATGTGGGAGAAGGTTTGAGCAGTGAATTTGTAATGATAAAATCAGACATAGGTGACAAAAATTTCCTAAACCAGCTTAAGGCACNCAGGTAGCAACATCACCAGTGTGTCTTCTTTTAGCCAGTTGTTCTATCACCAAATGACACACACACACACATACCACCACCACCCCTTCCCTGCAGGAAAGGGAATCCAGAAAAGGAAAGGAGATCCATGGGTTGAAATAGAAACAGGTTTAATAAAATAACAATTTTAAGCCCCTAATATTAATACTAATAGAAAGCGCACAAAGTTACGTTCAGCCCATCTAGTGGTCATGAGCTGTGCACTCCCAGCAGTGAATGGTGGATGTCAGGCATGGAGAGCACCACAGCCAGCGAAAATGTGACAGTCACAGCAAACAAGAGAGTAGGCCTCAGGAGCAGAATGATGGGTGACCCTCTCCAGGGATGGTGGCCATCAGAAGCAGAGCTCATCCCTGGTAAACTTTCTGATTTATAGCAAGCATGATGTTTATGGTATGAAATACTTCTGTTGGCCAGCTTGGGTCAGCTGCCCTGGCTTTCACTCCTCCTAGCCTTAGCACCTGGCTAACTCAAAAATGCTAAAATCCTTGATCACAATGGAGACCTAAATACCATTGCTGGCCACAAACAAAACCAAAGTGTCTTATCAACTTTTTTTTTCACCAAGTCGGGTGCTGCAGTAGTCTCAAAAATGTAGCTTTCCTGAAGAGAAAACTGATTCTATGATTCTTTCCCAGTGCAAGCAGGGCACAGTGAAACTCTGTAGATAGGGAATTAAACTCTTGGTAGAAAAAGGGGGAGATTTTTAAAAACCTAAATATTGCCTTAACTGCAGTCAAAAAGTAATGACCTGCAAAACCATTTAATTTCAGAGCACTGTTTAGTATGAGTGCAAAGAAGACAAAGGTTGAACACCTCTGAAAATTAAACTCCAAATTTGTCCCCCCTATATTGTAGCTACCTCAGGAACAAATTTAGCCCTATGGGATATTTTTAGTTTACGTGTAGCTTGCTATCGAGAAATTCACTAGCTTTCTTCTGGTTCCAATAGTACTATCACACAGCACTAATTAATAAAAACGGATGACTTGTACATTTTAGAAGTTCAGTGGACCTCTATAAATCCACACTCCTCTGGTAATCTCAGGTGTACAACCATTCTTCACCATGACAGCAACCTGTGAAAACAGCTGTGAAAATCTGGGATAACAAGCCTGTAGAATACGGAGGGGGTAACTGAAACTTTTACTGTAACTTACAGATTATTTTATTGGCTTTGGATTTTTATCAGGTGCATTTATATCTTAAAATGTATTTTATTGTTTGATTTGAAGTAAAGTCACGGTGCATTCTTTGAACAACTTCAGCCTCTGCTGAAGAAAACCATGAAACTTCTCTCTAACCCCCTTAACATCAGAAACAGAGAAAAAAAGAAACTTAAACAAATCCTGAACCCCTCAAATTTATAACCCATGAATGGAAAGTTTTTGCAACACTCACAAATAATACACAGATGTATGAAATCTGATCATTCAGAAAGGAAACATTTCTGTGAGTAAAAACCATGTGCTATAGGACTGAAATACATCTAAAATATGCCAGAGTGAGAAAAAAACAAAAGACAATATTGGTAATGTTTTCTAGATATGTTTTAGTTTAGTATTATGTTTATTTAATTTAGTATTTTGTTTTGTAGCTCACCAACCTGTTGCAAGGGAGAGGCCCTTCACTGCAAATGGGTGCCCAGCACAGAACATATTCTCTGAATCACAATCATATTTCTTGCAGCCTGCATGGGGAACCAGTATAAGAAATATCTTCTTTTTTCACTCATAAAGATACAATAGTGTTGAAAATGGCAAACACGCAGGTGCTTCCAGACAGGCAAATGCATGCTTTCTTTAAACACAAGAGGACTAATGAATAGCCTTTTGCAGGAAGAAAGAGCCACAGCTGAATACCCTTAGGCACAGGCTGTGGCCAGGGACAGTGTCCTGCCCTGCTCTGGCTTTTCTGGTCCACATCCCAGTGCAGAGTGGAGGGGGCTCCCCCGCAAATGCTTGCATTTGTTAGACACGGGCATGCCTGCCAAAAGTCAGCGAGGTCTCAAAGGACATTTTGCATTGCTTGCCAGCATAGAATGACAGCCTGAAAACTTATGAGTTTTCAAAGGGCTATTCCTACAATAAAACCTTTGACAACACCCTCAATCACAGATGTGGGAGAAGGTTTGAGCAGTGAATTTGTAATGATAAAATCAGACATAGGTGACAAAAATTTCCTAAACCAGCTTAAGGCACACACTATATTTCACAGCTGCAGTCATCTCAACAGTACAAAACAAAAACTCTGAAGACCCCCTCAACACTAGAAGGCTGATTTCACTTCAGCATTTCAGGTCAATGGCCTTGAGAAGTAGAACTGCAGAAGCAGCTATCAAGTAGCTTGCCTTGCCAGCCTGTTGGCCTTTTTCCTTTCAGATTCACTGTTGTCCATGTTTTTGTTGCCTATGTGTGGAAAGTATTTTACTTGTCTGAATCAATCATCTGGGAAGGGGGAACACAGAGAAATTACCAGGGCTTCTGGAAGAGCATTCAGGTTCAGATACATTGTATTCTGTGTAACCATTTAATAAGTAGGGAAATAGACAGGGAAAACTTTAGGCTGAGAAAGATTTAAGGGCAAAAAGGCTAATGTGAAGTGGGATTAAGCAAAGGGTGCAGGAGCTGACTCACATCATGCTTAGCATTTCAAGATAGGTATCTTAATCAGAACAGCTAGTGTATTTTTACAACACAATAACAATTCATTACATTTTTTCCTGGATACCAGTTTTATGCAGTCATGCAGCATCTGAGCAAATCGCTCCCTAGCAATTTCTCGGCCTATTTCAATCAGATTTCAAATAGGACTGGAGGCTTTAGAGATAACATTTTTTCTGTTTATTTCCTTAAATTGGCCATAGGAAGAAGTGAGAAATCATATAAAGTACTTCTACTAAGGGAAAGGTTGGAGAGTGCCCTCATGTCTGATTAAACATAACAGGATCCACATGAGTGTAAGCCTTTATAAACCTCCAAGAGAGGGAAAAAGCTTTCTTCACATCTCATTCCTTCATCATCATGAAAACCAGCATAGCATAAGGCATGTCTTACAGGAGCCATCAAGTTTCTTTGGTTCTGCTGCTCAGCAAGTACCTTTCTTGCTTGAAGGTGATTTTGTCTTGTTACACTGAGGTTACAGTGTGGTTTAAATTCCTGGTAATGAAAGCTTACTACTAACTATAGAGCCAACACCCTCAATTCTTTTTTTTCCTATTTCTCTCATTGTGTAAGTGGCTTGGGTGAAGGCATGTGGAAAGTCTTTAATAAAGCCTTAGAGATAGAAATCATACAGAATTAAAAAACTGCTAAGAGCGATCCCCAAACTTTCTTAATTTGAGCACTGCAACTGAAAAATCTTTGCAGCATTTCATTAAAGTTATGATTTTTACAAAATTAAATGTGTAAACTAAAAGAAAGGAATTTAAATCAATGCACTTAGGAGAAAAGGCAGCACCAATGACTTTCTGGCCATATCTGTCAAACTCTTAGTATTTGAAGTTTGCTGAAGCTTTGATACCTAAACTGTGTCACAGAGAATCCTCACCCATCACTTTTCACCTGAAACAGAGGATTTTTACAGCTCTAAAAGCTTTTCTGCATTCTTACAGCTCCAAATAAATACAAGGATGACTCTTCCGACTCTGAGTAGTAAAGATGGCACTTGCAGCTTTTGCAGTATTTTTGCACTTCCAAGATATGAGGAAGGCACACTGAAGAGAAAGTAAGCTGATGGATGATGCCATAGTCCTTTCATAAGGGGAAAGAAAGCATTTTTTCTGGTACTGTTCCTTCTTGTTGAGTGATTGTTGGATATGGAAGAGACCTGATGTTTAGGAAGGAGGGTTCAGGGGTGGGCTGGACTTTAGCATCTCTGCATTGAATAGATGAAGATTAAATATACATTTTCTAAAATGAATCCCAGCAATTCCTTCCTTGTACTATTTCTTGGCAAATGTCAGCTACACAAGGAACAACTTACTTGTCCTCCTGGGGGTGGAGGGTAAGAATTCCAAAAGGACATGGCTATTTTTCATAATTTTAACTTTAAAATACCAAATCACAGTCCATACTGCTACAGATATTTGTGTTTTCTGTTGTTAAAAGTTAGGTTTTTTCTTGCGAGAAAATTCTGCCAACAGAGACCACTAATGAACTAAGAAGGTGGTGGTCCACCAATGCGTGCAGATGGTCTGAAAGATGCTCCAAAGGACACTAAATTTTCTATTAACTTTCAGCGAAATATTTGAAGAATACTCACATACATTTTTGTACAGTTATTTTAACTAATCTGGTTCAGATCACTAGCCACAGGATGATCTCTTCATTACACATATTCAGACTATGACACAAGATGCTAAAATGTTAACTGACCCCCAAGCAAGTACTCAGCTTGTTTCTACTTCCGTAATAATTATCCTTTCTAATGTAAAACTGTGCAACCTTTTCAAGATTAAAACTGTAAGGCTGTCAAAACCCATTTAATTGACTACCAAATTGAATCTCAAAAGAGACTCTATTGTTATGTTTGCCTTCATCATCACAATTAAATATGGAAAACATCTATCCTAAACTTGTTTGAGCTCCTGTAAAATTGCTACTCTTCAAGAGTAACCTATGTAATAAGAATTCACACATCTAATGACACAGACTACTGGAAGATCCTAGGCAGCTATTCCAAGCAGAATGTGTGAGCTCCAAGAAATATGCTTTTCACAGAAATGCAAAACTGCCATATGAAAAATGCTGGAATCTTTTAATGTTGCAGTCATCATCTATGTAAGAGCACTTCTGTGAATGCAATCAGTTTCACATGTCAGTTGTACAGCTATTTGTCTGTATATGTTGGGGAGAGATCAAATTACTTGGAGACAAATGTTTTTTTCCCCTGGAAGTTTTTGTTGGTTTGTGCTTTGGGTTTTTTGGTTGCTTTTTGTTTGTTTGTTTGGGTTCGTGGGGTTTTTTTTTCCATAGATAAACTCATCACGTATTGGCAAAAAGGCTCAAGCAAGTTCTTTTTTAACCAAAGCCATTGGTGTGACATTGCAGCATCCCTTCCACTCTCTTTTCACCACAAAGAAGAGTGAATCTGTGGTGTAACATCAAACACTCAGGTACCAGCCTAGTATGCTCTATATCCCATGCCTGTGTAGTGTTGGCCATATCATCTAAGCAGAGACACTGAACTAGGCGCGCAAGCTAACCAATACAAAATGCTGAGAGAACCTCATTCCTCTGAATAACTTGAATGCCTGAGTCAGGACTACATGAAATGTTTCTTGGTCTGTTTTGAGTAGGTTTATAAGAGTGAGCTAACCAGCATCGGGTCAGTGCACAGGTCCTGAGCCCAAGTGTCACAGTGTGGCCACACACGTGCCATTGTATCCTTTTCACTGCCCAAACAGGACAGCTATCCACAAGCTGTGCCGGGGCAATAGACTAACTGCTGTCTCATTGCAAAATCATATCGTACCTGAAAATACAGCTCTGCTCCAGTGCCTGGGACTGCTCTGACATAGTCTCACAGCTGGTATGGAGGCACCCTGCAGATGCCTGACTGCTTCATGTGCAGATTGGTACAATGCTCTTTGTGCTGTGAAAACCAGAAATGCTAATTCTTGTTTCTTGGGCACGTGCTTTTACTTCTATGCTAATATGCAGAAGCGTGGCAACACAGTGGCCTTTGGCTCCCCAAATGACATTTTCAGAATATGATCATTTATCAATATTTTACCACTGCATGGATGTTAGATGTGTTCTGAGCACGTCTGCTAGAAAAAAGTCTGTTACAGACACAAGTAACTCTTAGCACGGTTTCCAGAATCTGAATATGTTTAGTCTTAAGCTAGTTATCTCCTCAGGCAGTGATAATTCCATATACACACAGAATTAAAATAGCAGATGGTGGGACTAATGATTCTATGATTCTAATGACCTTCAGAAGATGCCTTCTGTCCTTCAGTTACAGGGGGAGTTTCAATTATTAGCTTAGCCAAGATGCTTAAGATTTAGACATATGAGGACATATGAACTGAGTTTTACTCTCCCAACCTTCATTTTATTTATGCATTTAAAATACTTAACTAAAACATATAGAATGCCCCTAAAAGCTGTAGGACAAGCACTCAAGTGGTTAGTAACAAAGAACTCTAATTTTAAACAGACACTTTTAAGGAACTCAGCATAGCAAAGCAATTAAGGATATGCCTAGATACTTTTAAACTGATATTACATGTTCTCAAATGGATCATTGCCATAGTGGTACAAATATAATCACGTTTTCTTGTATCAAGATATAGGGGTTTAGCAGGTAGTAACACAGTTGAAATTCCGAATTTGCTTCAAAAAACTAAACAGAACCTGACTAGAAGCAGTGTAGAGACCAAGTTACTGCCCAGTCTCTCCATCTCCAATATTTTCCATTGCTAACACATATATTCTGTCAAAAAAAGAAGAGTTGATCTCATTTATTGTATGATTTTACAACTTTAAATCCTTTCAATATACCATTAGTCAACCTTAATGAATGACTTCTTTTACATTTTTAATCAGTCTTGAAAACTTACCCATATAGGGTTTTGTGCCAGCCATAGAAGAAGCTTTCTCAGAACCTTTCACTATGGTTGCTATGTTAAAGTCAGTGATATGAACATGTCCTGCAATTACATAAAGCAAAAACAGAAGTTAAAATTGCACATCATAACAATATTCCTTTCTTTGTTTAACATTTAAGCAATAATGGAAATAAATTAAATTAGAAGAATGTATAAGAATTGAGGGAAACCTACTAATAAATATTAGTCCTTACTGGAAAAATCCTACTGGTGGCAAAGCGATGGAATACTTCTCTTACATGATTGCATCCACTACCTGCTTCAAGTACCTTTCTCACTGATCACTCCTGAACCTTCTCCTGCTATGAACGTTAAGGACAGTAACTGTCTTCTCAGAGCAGTTATGTGTAATAGCAGCATGTGAAGATATGTTTGAAATCCACCTCTCCTTATCTCTAGCTAGAACCACCCCTCACAATCTCAGGTACTTGTAACATCTGTCTGATATCCCATTCACTTCAGGTCACCATCAGTCTGACTTTTTCTGAGTCTCTTCATGGCAAAAAGAGAGCTGAGAAGAAAAAGGGTGTTTTTATCACACAATAACAATAAACTTAGATTCATGGTAGCAGAATAGAGTGTATGTAACAGCAGCAGGTCCCAAATGATCACTCATTTGACAGCAGTTTGCAATATGAAAGATAAGAAGTCAGCCTAGGAACTTGCTGCCTGATCAGCCAGACAGCTGATTTAAACCGAACTAATTAGGCTGCATGGCCCAAACCTACTGTCATTACTTTTGTCCTGGGGTAGTTTATGGTAAGCATAGGTTAAACTGCTCCACCACAGTGAGCAATAGTTGTTAACCCTGGCTTGCCACAGGCAAGTAAACTGAATATAAATCCAGCCTGAAAATCTGCAGACTTTTAATTTGATAAGTCTGGTGTTAGGTTTTGCATCTCAGTTTTATATTGTGGAGTGATGCAGTTATTATGCTCTCTGCAATTACATCTGGCAATACCACTGTGGAGGGCAGAGTAGAGGGAAAGGTACTCCCTTCCTTGGCTCTCAGATGTCAGATCCCTGCACTCAGATCAGGATTAATATATCATGTGTTGAACTAGAGTCTTGAGTGAAAGGTTCCTGTGATTTTTTTTTTTATCAAGATCTCAACCTCATTCAGTCCACAGAATGAAGCAGGCCTTGGGCGTGATGCAGTTATTAAATGAGGGAGGTTGTTATCATGTTTGCTGCCAAAGATGAAAAGAATGTAACAAATGACTGATGCTGAACATTATCATGGTGCCTGATGGAATAACAGCCGTCTCAAAAAAAGATTATGCTGCTCAAGCAGGTTGAGCTCTTGCTCAACATCTGCAGAAAATGTATCTGCCAAACTCTAAGAAGTCTGCAGCTATGCATGTGTAAGCTGAAATTCTCAGGGACACCTAATTTGGGCAAATCTGAGCTAGTTTTGGAGGGAAAAAGGAAGAAGGCATATCCCACTGCTAAACTCAAAGTTATTTCTCCAAAGGGGAGGCACAGTAGAAGTTTTTGATGAAATATTTTGCATGCTTTCTGCACTTTTCTCAAAAAAACCTGTTTGCATTTTACTGACACTTTCTTCCTAAGACACCCAGCCCAGGAAGACACCTAGATATGGCAGGCAAAAACTGTAAGCAGATGAAAGCCATCAGTTTATAAGGGGTGTGAGTTGTTAGGCTGCCACAAAAAGAACTAGTGTTCATAGCCCAGCCTGCCATCAGATTTCAAGGTGGCGTTCCTCCTTCCTGGTGGCTGGAGCATAAAGTGTTTGCAGTTTATTTCTGTGATAATAAAACACCATGGCAGAAGGATTCTTGAAAATGACAACTGAACCACATACAGGCACCTCATGGCAGTAGTTTTAAGCAATTCCACGTACACCGTTAAATGAAAAGCTGCAAGGATCTCGGCAGACTAATGCTTTCTCTTTTTTAGACAGATAAATATAAAGTTCTGTCATTTAAATGACAGTATTGTAAGAGAAACTCCCTATTAGAACGCCAGCATGATAGACTGTTGCAAAACACCTATCACATAATATCCATTCAAACTGATCCAAACAGTTGATTTACAATGAAAATCTCCTGTCCTGCAGTGCCTTGTTTTCTCTCCCTTTTATTAGATTTCTCTTCATTTAATGAAACCAAAACAGCACACATTGTCGTATACACCGGTTGACGCTTTTTGTAAAAAGTGCCTTTCTGCAAGGCAAAGGATGGCTTGGGAAGATAAGGTATGCACCGCTTCTGTGCACCAGGGCAGCTCCTGTACGTGTAGGAGGGCGCAACAAAGCCACGTCTGTACTGCTGGAAAAGCTCCACCTTTGCTCTTCCTCATCACGGGGCCACTCCAAGGCCCATGGGCTGCCTGCAGGCAGGCTTTGCCTGCTGCTCAGAGAGCTGTTAATTGGCTATGGAGGGAAAGCAAGGTGTCCCTCCGGCAGGTGGAGGTTGTGCTGCCGCAGGGCCTGCACACAGCGCTTGGTGGGAGCTGGTGGTATGGAAAAGGGCTGTGCCTGGGACTGAGTCAGAGCAGGGGGTGGTAGGGACTGAACCCCTGCACATGTGGGCAGTGGAGGAGTGCTGGAGGGATGTTGAGGCAGAGCTCTGCCTGCCTGCCTACACCTCTGAATGGTTTCAATTCCTTTAAGCCTAGTGACTTGTTTTGTTTGGTTTTTTTCAGGGTTTTTTAAGGTTTTCATTCCTGATGTGAATATTTCAAGAGACAGTTAGACTCCCAATTCTCTGTAGGAGTGTTTGTAATCAGCCTCCAAGACATCTTTTTACTGCGACTGTTGCATATAGGAAAAGGAAAGGTTTCTACTGCTTCAATATACTAGCTACTCCATACTGCTTCCAAAATTTCAATTTATGGTGAATTTTCTCCATCTGAGATTCATGTCTTGTATTTGATGTCCCTTTATGGATATATCGTGAACAACTAAATGTCAAAACTAAGACCGTACCCTTGGTATAATATTGAACTAAGCAGTATGTCAGTGCCACTTGAGTTTAGCTTTTAAGAGCTGTGAGGCAGAGCAGTGTACAACAGGTTCGTAATTACCCAACTAAATTCAAGTATCACAGGGAAAGAGGTTATTGCTTAATCCCCACGACTGCATGACCCCATATGATAATAAGCTGATGGAGGAGAGAAGGGAAGAACAGGCAAATGACCACATTCCTCTGGCTTTCTGCAGAGTGGCTTTTTCAAATCATCCCACACTGCACAGATTTTGCGTATGCCAACAGGTACATTGCAAGCAGAAAGTATCTCAGTGGATATTATTTGAAAACTTGCGTTCGTCCTGTCAGCTTCCAGTTAAGGCTTTAAACAGGGAGAATTCGTAAGCTAAAACCTACAGCGCTGTGCATGACTTTGAGAAGCTTTATGCAGAGACTTCAGAAGTGTTGTGTGGCTTTTATGCTTCCCTTTTCCTCATGGCCTGGAATCCCAGTATCTGAAGTAAATACCAAATGATCTTTGTTTGGACTATTATTTAGTTTCTGAACAAATCATAATAACCATTAAAACAAGTCCTGAAGGGTGGCTGAGGATGGCTTACTAGCATTTAACAGAGGAAAATGCACATGAGTTCAAACCTCATTGAAGTTCTTAGAGTCTGAAAGAGGTGAATGTGAGGGCAGAGAAAAGAAATACCAGACTGGAATTAATGCCAATGACTCATCATACATCAGAGTTGATGGGAAATCTTAATACAGTAACATTTTGGAGCAAATTCAAATCTGGTTTGCCCTCAGAAGGTCAAATGCTATGAACAATTTAAAAAGCATCTCTCTGGGCTCATCTCTACTATGTACAAGAGCATAAGCTCATATCCACATGAACTTGGCATGACTTGGCAGTTTGCCACTTATCAGTTAGATACCTTATTGTACAACAATAGACGGGTACAAGGCTGTGCATATCAAAAGGGCAGGCTGCTTAATGGTCATGTAGGCACGAAAAAGTTTCAAATTTTTCAAAGTGTAGATAGCTTCAGGTCGATGAATTACACTGAGACTATTCATCTTGTTAATCAATGTCAGAGGGTTACAGTCAGAGATACAGTCCCTTAAAACTGTCTGTTAGTATAATAAGGACCAGCCTTAGTGCAGACACGTGGGGTACATCTTTAGTAGACTTTATGTCTCCTAGGCATCACTATACAGTAATAATGCTGCTGGATCTGTAGTTCAGAAGTTAATATCAGGGCTTCAAAATATTGAATTTATAGGTGGGTTTTTTCATCCCGCTTTTGGTTTTAAGACCAAGATTGCTCATTGGTTGCATCTTTCAATTTTGCTGTTAGTTTTCAAATGAGAGCTGAGATTCTCATGTAATCAATGAAACAGTTTTAAGGAAAACTTTTTGGTTTATCATAAACCAACATAATCATACATATAATAAGGTACATATGAATGCCAGCTTAAATCTGCCTTGCTCTCTCATAAAATAAATTACTGAATAAAATTATGACTAACAGACGCAAAAAATACAGTCTAAAAATATCCCAAAACCTAATAAAATATAATTAGTTCTCTTAAGTTTAAGAGTGAAATATTAGGTCTGTGATTTCAATATGGAGAACCACCAGGAAACAGTTCCAAGACTAGGAGTAGGAGGCATTTGATGCAATTAGCAGGTAGCACCTTCAAAACAAACAAACAGTAGAATTTTCACATAATCTGTGTTTAAACTAAGGATCTCTTTGCCACAAGATATTAAGTATGCTAAAAGTTCCCCCCACTCTAGGAAGCACCAGAAAAGACCATGGAAGCTTCAAAGACCAAAATGATGTTAACGACAAACTCATTAACAAAGATTCATCCAAATTCTAAAGGGAATATACAGAGCTACTCTAGTATCCTAACACAAAAATTGTGGGTGATAGGAAACATTGAAGCATTCGATGACCACATGGGAAAAGGTACACAGTGAATAGTATCTTCTCTTGCAACTGGTTGTGACAGAATACTGGCTGAGACCTTGGGTATGACTCAGCAGGGAGTTCTTCCTTGGTAAATCAAGCAGAGACCTTGCTGGGTGTTATGCAAATGTGTCCTGAAAAACTTGCATGAGAGGAAAAAACCTTCCAAATTTCCTGTAAACAGAGTGTAATAATGGTATGATCACTCTGCACAATGCAAAACCTGGACACTGAAGTAGAACCTCATAATTTCTACAGAATGACCAGAAATTATAATATCAACAGTGCAACAAATTACCTATGGAAATAATGTTATCATCTCTGAAAAAAGGCAATGTGCTCATCAGTTCCCCCTGTTTTTCTGAATTTTAGGCATTCTACTTCTCCTTAGACATCACAGCTAATAGATCATAGAAAGATTTAAAGAGATCTTGAATCTATTTGATATTTCAGAAACAAATGCAACATAAAACTTGCCAGCTTTCAGTTCTAAACATTGTCAGTTATATTGTTCTAAACCATTAAAATGAAAATAGTAGAGGAAGCTAAATACTGTTATTAAGAGAATTCTATAATGCTTTTCTCTGTATTATACAATAATAGTAGCTCTCCTGAACCATCAGGTAGTCCCTTCAGCTATAGCTGGAATAATTCTGTTCCAGATGCATGTTAGCAGAACAGAGCACTACTCCTAGATTTAAGAGGTAATGTTAGTCCTAAGAGGAAGAGCTTGCTGGGAAAGCTGAGAGGTAAATGTGACAAAGAGCTTTATGGACAGCATCCATTTCCTTACAGAGGTTTGATTTCAGTTCAGAGAGTGAACCCTGAAATCATCCCTACTTTCACTCCTTAGAGGAGAGTCCTCTATAGGATGAAGAATATCTCCAAAAAGACCAGGTAATTATCTTCTGGTAGGGGCTGAACACTATTTTAAGCAGCTGATTACCCCAGTCTTATGTAGCATTGTGCTCCTCATGATCATCAACCTTTTAGTTCCATTGATGCATCAGAAACTGTGCTCAGCAGTGTTAAGGTGTTGTTTTGATGAAAAGTATGTAGGAAAATTCAGGCTTCATCTGCCAGAATATTTTGAATATATTGTGCATATTTTCCCGTTTTTTTCTTTGTAAATTAGATTTTAATGTGTTAAGAAAAATCTCCTGGTTTTGCTACTTCTGTATTCCTGAGGTATGATGTCCAGATGGAGGAAGGTGACGAGTGGTGTCCCTCAGGGCTCTGTGCTGGGACCAGTGTTGTTTAATATCTTCATAAATGATATCAACAGTGGCATTGAGTGCACCCTTAAGTTTGTGGATGATACCAAGCTGGGGGGTGCAGTTGATGTGCCAGAGGGATGGGATGCCATCCAGAGGGACATGGACATGCTGGAAAGGTGGGCCCAGATGAACCTTACGAGGTTCAACAAGGCCAAGTGCAGGATCCTGCACCTGAGCTGGGGTAACCAGCACTATCAGTATAGTCTGGGAGAGGATACACTGGAGAGCAGTCCTGTGGAAAGGGACTTGGGGGTGCTGGTGGATGAAAAACTGGATATGAGCCACCAATGTGCAATTGCAGCCCAGAAGGCCAATCACATCCTGCATTGCATCAAAAGAGGTGTGGCCAGCAGATCAAGAGAGGTGATTCTGCCCCTCTACTCTGCCCTGGGGAGACCTCACCTGGAGTACTGC
>VYZX01026804.1:36642-54501 GCA_013401335.1 Brachypteracias leptosomus
CCCCCCACACACACCCCGTCATAACAAGGGTGTGTGTTATCAACACCTTCTGGCTTCCAGTACTGCAGCATGAAGGCTGTATGGGGAAAATCAGCTCAGACAGACCCACTACAGTAGGATTGGTATATGTTTTGAAATTCAGTCAGTTTAACTTCTTGAAGATGTAAGGCAATGTGAGTGGTGTAACACTACACTTGGACTTCAGCCAATAGGTTTCTTCAGTGTGGTCAAAGAAATCTAAATCACTGAGACAAACTCTCAGACCTAAGTGTTGTGCATATCCAATTCCATAATTGTGTAAGCACAGTTCATTTAATGAACTACATGAAAGATCTGAGGGTAAAATCAAGCATATAGGAAACTGTTGTGCCATCTTAGAGGCCACAGGCTGAAATAAAATTCCTTCCTGTGCACCTGGTTAGGCTCTTATTAGGTGAATTTGTTATGCTTCCTCTACAACCTAGCATATATATGGTGTATATATTCAGTACATTTTTTCCTTCAGGTGAAATCTGATTATTTCATGAAAATGATGGTACTATGTTGTGGCTTAATCAAAGCTTTTATGGACTTCAAGGATAGCCTTCATCCTGTAAAATGTACATCTATAAGATGCATATCTATATCTTTACCCAAAACTTCTGTATTTGACTCATAAAGAGAAATATATACTGGTGTGTGGCTCAGACATCCAAAGTAGATCAGACGATCTAAAGCATGTCTATGTCTTTCAGTTATCTGTAAAGGAAGTCTGTGATGATGAGCATGGTACAGACACCTGTCTTACTAATGCCACCTCATTTAGTGAGTTTAAGTGAATGGACCTTTCTCCAGGCTGAGACAATTACATCTCTCAACCACATAACCAAGGATCCATAAGCTGATCAAATCTGCTGACCGAGGTTTACCTGCAAGTCTGGAGAAACATGCTATTTTCACCATTTGTCTGCAGGTGTTGTATGAGGGAGCAGTGTTCTGCTGCTTTGCAGAAGTGGGGCTATCCATCCCAAAACTTCCAAGATGGCTACAGATTTTGTTGCTGCAGAGCTTATAATCACCCAAATCCTTTCATTTTGTAGCATACCACTGCTCCGGTGTGGCTTCTTCTCTGCAATACTTGTGCCCTCATAAGAAACCTGGTGCTGATTTTATGCAGTAATGGCCTTGATGAGGTGCAAGGAGAGATAAGGGTAACCATAGTTCAAAGGCTTTCAACTCACTCATAGTGATTTCATGTTGCCTTTGACATCTTTAATTCACCCAGGATTTAAAGACAAGAGATTTCTTTTTCATGCTTGTTTGTTGATATTAGTGTCTAGGGAGCTTTAACACATGGATCTGAAACATCAAATCCCTGAAGTTCTAGATGGTTTAAAACTCCAACACTATTTAGTTTTGTTAGATTCCATATTCTAAGGGACAAAGTCCAGCTATTCACAGTGTTACCTCTTTAATCAACTTTAACTTGTACACCCAGCAGTTCTGCAATGGATTTTGAAAGATGATGGTAATGTTGGCATCTTTTAAAATTTATATTTTCTCAAAGATTAACTTCTTCTAATCAATTTCTGAGGTGAACAAAGCATAACAAGACATTCCCACAGTAGCAAATACACATCTCATATTTTCCACTTAGTCTTCCTCCTGTACATATTTCTGCTCCAACTGATACAAAGTTAATGCCTATTTTCTCACGTTTTTCCTAAGAAGAGTTGCAAAAAGATGCACAAGGTTTTAGCAAAATACTTGATAGTGTAAATGTGTAAAATTTAAGTTTAAATAATTTAGCTGATTTTTTTTCTTTCATATCACATCTTCTTTGTTTGAGATCATGGAATTAGGACTGAAAGTACAAAGCTGATTATGTTGTCTAATCTTTTTTGTGTTAAGACAGAACTACATGTAAAGCCATAAAAATTTTGCAGACTTAGAGGCAAATTTCGAATTTTTGCCTCTAAATTTAGGAAAGTAATCTCAGATACCTACATGACAAATAATTTCCTATATGAATTTTCTTAGCCCTTCAGAAGTTCTAAAAGAGAAAATAAGGGCTTGGTACTGTTCTACTGATAGGCCCCTAAAAGGGGATTATGCTGATTTACAGTAATTCTGTTGATAAAATATTAACTTATTTTTATCAGGTGTCCCTGGTGATCTCAGTTCAAACTAAATTTCTTCTTCTTCAGGTCTTGCAATTTTCAGATCAGTATATTTCTCTTTTCTTTACAATAGGAGTATAAATTGCAAAATCCACAAAGTGGGCAGAGGGACTTGCAGAGAAAGTCCAGATTTAGGTAGGAATCCAACATCTGAGGCTGATCTACAAAGCATGCCATGAGCATGTCATTGACATCTCAAGAATTAAAGATATCTGAGAGAAAGCAGTCAATATTCACTTACCATGCTCATCCAGTAGTATGTTGTCAGGTTTGATGTCCCTGTAAAATAAGGAAAAGAATGCATTACATTTTATACCCAAAATAAAACCTGCAATTTTAGTGTTTTGCCCATTTGGATATGAGGGCCAAGTGACTTAAATCTCAAGAAAACCAAAGAAAACTGTATCATACATAAAGGCAAATTATTTTTATCTACATCCTCTTACTGCCCTGAGAAAACATGCATACTATAAAGGCTTTCTAGGTCTCCATTTCATGTGGTTTTATTTTCATGTGTTTAGCATTGATATGGGTTTGGTTTTCAAGATTATGTACTTTATTCTTTATAGCAATAGGAACAATGAGATGGAATATTTGCATCTAGGAGGTGCCCGATTGCCTCAGGGACTCTACATTTGACAGACCAAAGAAATCTTTTAATTGGAAACATTGGTGATCTACCCTTTCTGCCAGACCCCACTAATCTGCCACGCTCACGTGCATGATCACTCACATACCGGACTCTTGTTAGCTGTCTTATGCAAATTGGGCAGGTCTCACAGCTCTCCTTTTAGCCTCTGAATCCCTGCTTGGCTCCCTGTCATGGCAGGTACTATGCTAGGGAAAGGAGGATGGAGATTATGATGTGCTGAAGAATCAGCTCAAGTCTGCCCTTCTTGCACAAGGGAACAACACTGCCCTAGAGAGCTGCACTTTCAGGATCATTTTCTGTTGACTTATGTTCATGCTTCTGTCAAGAGGGATGAAGACTGCTTTTCCACACCATTGCAGACATTCCCACCCATTTTATTGGTCCAGCATCACTGCTCAAGTTGTGGACCTGTTCTGAGGGAGACTCCTCTCTTCCCTTTGTCAGCCTGGATCAGTCCCTGTTTTGCTCACCCTGTGTATGGTGTGATGTGGCAGTGTTGTGTGGCACTGCCTTTTCACTGGCAGCTTGCGCTTCATGCCATTTTGAAGCTGTGCTCTTGGTGTGGCGTTGCCAGAGTGGGTGATGCATCAGTCCACCTTGAGCAAAACATTTGCCTCCTAGGCTGAATTTTCCACTTACCTCCAAAGACAAGGTACTGTAAACTGTCAAAATAAGCTGTTGAATGAGTCTGCAAATGAACTTCAAGCACTTCCATCTGTGCAATTTCTTTTAGCCAAGGGATGGCTTGATTATTCCAATGTAAACATTTCCCAGGAAATCTATCCTGACTTAAATACCTACTAATACATATTTGGATTTTGCTAACAATTTTTTTCCAAGATGCCATAAATGGGACAAAGAAAGAAGTGAAATGTTGTAAAAGTAAAATGTATTACACCAGAATACATTTTTTAAAATTTTCATTTGAATTAGTGAATGACTCCTAAAGGAAACATACAGCATACAGAAGTAAGATAGCAGTAGCATTTACAACATGTATTCTGCTTGTGTGATATAAGCTCAGTCTTCATCCAAACTCCACACCTCTATTGGCAAAGGAAGGAAGCTTACAGGTTAGTGTTCTGAATTCCACACTTTCTAGTCCTTCCTGAGAATCATGGAAAACTGTGAAGTGCATTAAGATTATGTTTACAAGTTGTGTGGCAGAAGCTGCGGAAACACGGGATAAATAAGAAATTACTTTAAATCGTTCACTGTACATTTGGAAATACTGTAGGATGCGTATGTGTCTGCTCAAGTAAAAGGGTCTCACTATGAATTACCATCTGGAATGGAAATTTTAAATTATACTGATTTTTCAGTGTGAAATACTGTATTTCTTCTGTACAGTTCGCAGGCTACTTATAATGGCTTAATTCAGCAGCAGTTCCAGTTATATGGGTAATATAAGGGGAAATCTCTCCTAGAGCCCATGTCACCCACAAACCTCCAAACTCTGACTTGCATTTTTCCTCTCCCCTCTAGTCACTTGTCATATCATTTACCATACCAAAACCTCTTCCTCCTCCGATTTTATATAGATGAAGTTACAGGTGAACGGAAGGATTAAATATCTTTACGTACATTATAAAACTTTTGTTTGTTTGAATTATCGTAAGAAATTCTATACATTTTTGTGTGCGATATTATATCTAATCTCTCAATTGGTGAGACAGTTTTTGGAAGAGCTACTGTTCAGTGCTATCAATGTATTAGTAACAAAATGATCTCTGGTGCTGGATAACTGTTTTCTGATAGGAGTTGGAATTGTGATTTCATGTTGAATAGTCTTTGTGGTTGATCCACAGCTTGAAATACAACAATGACTTTCAATGGAAATGAGCACATCATAGTTTTGAATGTTGAATTAAATATTTTAATTTTTTTCTTCACAGAGTTTAATAAGCATAATCTGACTCTGCACTTCTCATGTGAATAAAAAGATTGGGGGTCACATCCAATTACATTAGGGCCTTTCTGTATCTTCTGAAATCAGTGATGCTTTCAACATCACCCCAAATTGTTTTGCCCAGTTTAAGGAAATAAAAATTAGGAATTGGAATGGTACAATCATTAGTACTTCACTGAGAATAAAACTGATCAAAAGGAGAAATTCAGCTTTATGAGCTATTGCTATGTGTATAACAATGCAGCACTCAGTGACTGCTCATTACAAGACTCTGTCTTTTCTGTCTCTTTTTTTTTTTTTAAGAAGATGAGATTAAGCAATTTGAATATCTGCTATGGTATTGCACCACTAAATAGACTATCCATTTTTATTGCAGCCAGAAAAGATATTGGCAAATCCACTTGACAACTGTATATATCATCAAACATATTCTTCATGCAGTGGTATCTGTAATGCTCAGAAAGTTGAGTGGTAAAATTAGATCTGTGCTTATCTTTCTGTGACTAATTCAGGCAGTGGCTGATACTTGATACAGATGCATACAGACCATAAAGCCTTTCGTGCCTAAGGGATCTTCCCCATCGTGGGCTCTGCCAACCTTACTCATTTCACTCAGAGGCAGGACTGTAGCTAGGGGCAGGTACAACAGGGTGCATCGCCTTGCACAGAACAGACTAACCTCTCAGTTCCTGAGGCAACTTGTGTCTCAGATCTCAAAATAGGCTATTTCAAACTGCTTTTATAGCAAGTAAAAGTCATGGGCTAACTTGAGCCAGAAGCAGAACAAGTTTCTTAAGTAAGATAGTTTCTTAGATAACAAGACAAGTTTCTTAAGTAACGGGCATAAACTTGTACACAGGAAGTTCCACCTCAACACGAGGAGAAACTTCTTTACTGTGAGGGTGACAGAGCACTGGAACAGGCTGCCCAGAGAGGTTATGGAGTCTCCTTCTCTGAAGACTTTCAAAATCTACCTGGACAAGTCCCTTTGTAACCTGTTCTAGGTGAACCTGCTTTGGCAGGGGGGTTGGACTAGATGATCTCCAGAGGTCTTTCCAACCCTTACTATTGTGTGATTCTGTGAAGATGCTACTGGTTTGGGATCACATGTCTGGAGACATATGTGATGCATAGATTCAGATGGCAGGTGAGAAAACAAAGCTCAGGGTCACTGTGAAGAGCTTGTCTTGTAGTAGTACTCTGTTATGTGGTTGTCTTCAGCTTACAGTATGGCACTAAAAGCTCTCATATCTTGAGGTGAAAAAGCCTTTGGTGAAAGCTCCAAAAACTGCAGAAGAGCAAGTCCAGTGCTCTGCCCTTGACCTGACCACTGCCTGGTAGGTACACCAGAGCATGGGGTGTTTGACACAGTCAAGGGGAAGACTTAGCAGTTCTAGGAGGATTGCAATTAAGACTACCAGATATATTCAGAATGGAGGGTTTCTGGCATCTGTTGTACAACAGACATCTAGTTCCTATAAATAAATATTCTAGTTAAATTCATTTAAATAGTAAAAACACTGTTCATGTAGGGAGGTGGATTTAAAAGATAAAAGCTTTTTAGTTAAGCAGTTTAAATTCAAACATGTTAAGTGAAATTCTGTTTTGATTACACATCAATTTTTCAGAAAACATTTTTCCACTTAGCAAGCATGTTCAAACAATGGGGTGTGAAATTCAGTGCCTTAACTTCAGGGTTTTCCTCTTATGCATATCGCTAGCTAAAAGAATGAATTGAAATACTCATTTCATAATCCAAGTATCTTGAATCAGCTCATAAGAGAAATTAAAGGACTTTTGCAAGGAGCAAACTCACTCACAGTTTGGACTCAGAAGAGCCCTGAGTTGTCCTCTATCCATTCACCAGCAATGACCAGCAGAGTTATGGCAGGGTCCTTGACACTAATTTCATAAACACAGCTTTCTCAGTCTGTATCAATTCTACACCATCTCTTTTTATACATGGAAAAATCAAAGCAACATAGAAACAGGAGTAGAGAAACCTTCAAAGTCTTTTCTCAGCAACAGGATAAGGCATAACTAATATAACAGCTGGTCCAATGAAGAGCTGGGGTCTGGGTTGTGGGCCCTGAGTCGGAATTGACCTATGGATGAATCACAACCCAGCAGTATGTTTTGTTGCCCAAGTGGTTCCCCAAGGCCCCAGAGACAGAACCTGGCCCACCTGTGAGGCCCTGCCTTCCCCCAGGTGATCACGGTTGGGGTGGTGGGCAAGGCTAGAGCTATATCAACTAGGAACTGATCAGTTTGTGAGAAGCAATAAGAAGCTGATCAGCTTGAAAGGAGTTCCTGTTGGGGCCAGTCAGAGGAGCTTCCTATTGGAGCTTGCTGAGGTCTCTCTCAGTGGTGTGTTCCCCCTTGGCTGATTTGAGACAGAGAAGGGCAAACATGAAGAATAGGAGATGAGGGTGTGCTGGGAGGATATTGCTGGGTTTGGTGTTGGCCTGAGGAAGAAAAGAGCTAGCAGCACACCCAAGAAGCTCAAAAGTGTGGACAAATGAGAAAAAAATGGAAAAATCACAGTTTAAATAACAACATTTCTAGTTTCCCTCAATTGCTTTAGCTACAAGTGTCAAACTAAAGCTGCTTGAAGGGTTGGGATGAAAACTGGACTTGATGATCCTAGAGGTCTTTTCCAATCTAAATGATTCTATGATAAAAGTACAGTAAGAAGGTGCTGCATATAATTTCCAAGTAGGAAAGAATGATTAATAATCTAGTTGTATCTTCTATAATGCCTAGGCTAAATGGGCGTCCAATGCTTGAAAATATTCCCTCTGCATAGAGGAAAAGCATGAGAGTGGCTCAACTCATGTTCGCTGCATATGCCAATCAATCCCCTGAACTCCTTGGAAAGATTCATAATGATTTTAAAGGATTTAAGTTTGAGAATCTGCAGTTTTAATTACCACTTCTGTCAATATTTTTTCTAAAGTTACTAAGTGGGGTAGAAGCAGATTTTTGAACTAAGAAGTAGAGAAGTTGTGCAGTCTTCATACTCGGAGGTTTTCTAGAACTGACTGGATAAACACCAAGCAACTTGGTCTGATCTGCTTTGGGTCAAACATTGGACTAGAGGCCTCTGAAGGTCCATTCCAACCTGAATTACTCTATGAGTTTATGAAAAATAATGTATCCAAGTTCAAAATCCCCTTTGTTTTTTCTATAAGGAAGTCCATGAAAGATTTATGAGACCTGGGAGAGGACTGTTCACATGGAATTTAGTGAGTCTTTGGTATAGTCCATTGCAATTGGAAGATAGCTAGAGCTTCTACATGCTAAATTCTGTCATGGAGCTTGAATTCTCATGAAGAAAATGGTAGGAATAAATAGCCTGTCTTCAGCAAAAAAGGAGGTTAAAATGGAAATTCCCTGCAGTTCAGCATTGGAAAGGTGTAACACAGTATTTATTAGCCATGTGAAGTGGTGAAAAAATGAAGATTACTTCACCTGAAGAGGACTCTCAAACATCTCAGTAAGAGTGAGCAAAAATAGGGGATTATATTGTCAGTGTCAGAAAAAATGAAGATGAAGGGTAGAAAGGAATTTATATATATACATCAGAAGGGGGGAGCCTGAATTATTCATTGGGATTAATGGCCATAAATAACATTCCAAAAGTCACATATTTTTGTCCCTTACATAGGCCAGATAGTCATAGAAAAGAAGCCAAAAACCATGTGATGATTCCATTTGCTCTAAAGCTGGAACTCTAGAATAATCTCAAAAAAATTTCATGTGTACTGCTACAAATTAGCAACCAGTACAATGTAACTTTTGATCTATATTGATATCGACTGGACTTGAAAACTGGACTGGAAATGAAAGATGTGTGGTTGGTGAAGTCAACCATGAATTACCCAGTTTTCTTAAGGAATAAAAGTAATGGCTGGTTCATTGACTACCACTTCACATTGATAACAACTAATCCTAAGTAGGTTACAGAAAAATATTTTTAAAAGTGTTATGCTGTAATTTAAAACAGAGGTAGGTCCTTCAGGTTACCTGTTTTCATAGCACCTGAAAGAAAACAGTCAAAAAAAGAAAAGACCTGGGGAAAGCTGAACAAAATATTCTGAGTAAAGAACAAATAGATTAGGGTTGTTTAGTTAGAAGAAAAGATGTGATGTGACAGGCATATCAAATAATAAATAGTATCTAGATGGTCAATAGAACTTTGCTATTTGCTTTTGGAGTATGAAAGCAAGGTTCTTATTTTGTTAAACTGAAGTGAACTAAACAAACAAGTTTTTATTTATACAACTGAGAATTAAACTCAAGTTGATTACTACAATTAAGATATAATTGTGTAAAAATGCTTCAGAGGCTTAAACAAAGACTTAGCCATTGATGTGAATAACAGGAAGTACCAGCTAGAGTTCCTCCAGTTAAGATTAATCTAACTGATTTAGGAAAGCACTCCTACAGCAAATACAGATGCTGTGTTCCCTTCACCTTTTTGAAACACATCAATAACGCCAAACACAAGATCTATGCTTTTGCTTAAACCTATGAGAACTGAAAAGCTAACACTGCCCATCTGCTTTATTCTGCTTTCAAATTTTGCAGCAAAGATACAAACACCACAGGTTTGGTTTCTACCACGTTTAAATTTGTGATTTTTTCCTTTTGCCTGTATTTTCTCCTTATTCCATCTAAAGATTTCATGTATTTACAACACAGGGACAGCTGTTCTTTGCCAGTTTGAGCATCTTTTTAATGTTATCAGAGGAAATATTTCAGTTATAACATCTCTGGACGGATCTGAAATAACCCCTAACCCTTTGTTTGGTATCAGCAAAAATCCAAAGCACATTCTTTCAACTTTATATTTGACAGATTTCACTCTGCCTTGCTGGCTTAGAGAAGGATCTAATGTATTATCACATTTTCACTCTCTTGAGCTTCTAAAATCCCACAGTTTCATCTATGAGCATTTCAGCTGATAGCAGTTTTACCAACATGACTTATTTTAATGATGATTTTTTTTTTTCTGAATGAGGACTGTTGAGGTTTCAACTCTTTGTTAATGAGAGGCAACTTACAGAGAAATCTCAGTTGTGTACAAACTCATAAAATGAAGTCTTAGGTTTTTAAAAGCAGCTCTTAACTGCTTTTATTTGAATAGACAGAAAACATATCCTCACTTTCATTCAAACCACAGAATCTAGCGTGCAAACCACAGGTGTAATTTGAAACAAGGGAGGTTCAGACTGAATATAAAGGAAAATGTTCATTGTGGGAACAGACAATCAGTGGAATGGGCTGGCCAGAGGGGTTGTGTGGTCACCATCCCCGGAGTTTTTCAAGACATGGCTACATAAATCCCTGGTAAACTTAGTCTGATGTCATATCTGATCATACTTTAAGCACAAAGTTAGACTAGAGACCTCCTGAGGTCTCTTCCAACCTGATTTTTTCCCACATTTCTTTATGCATAGACAAATTCTACAGGGAGCAAAAAGGGCTTTCTCTACCCTTCAGGTCGGGAGCAGCAACTGAGTAGCTTGCTATAAACCACACCTAGCACTACAGCCCATAACGAACCTCCTCCAGGGGCAGTGGTAATGCCTAGAGCCTATTGACAATAAAACTCCTTGGGTCCCAAGATACACTGTCTAAATCTGGATGTAGTGAGCCCATATTTACATGTGTGCCACTAAAATTAATTGGCTTACAGTTAAGGCAGCCTATGTACTTGAAGAATGCTGAGGGTTTTTTTCTTAGAAATTGCTTCAAAATATCCAATAGAGAAATTAAATTAGATGGATTTTGCATTATCTTAAGGATGCAAAAGAAGCAAGATTCAGATAAAGGCCCTTGAAGTCAATGGAAGGATTATATTGGCTTCAGTAGGCATTGTTTCAACCCTAACAAAGTTTTTCTCATATTTTTTCTCTTTAGTGTTGGCTAAATCTAACTGTATGTTGTATAGGATAAACCTTGAAATACAATGTTTAAAGGCTTTTTTTCTTAATTATGCAGGTCATTTCTCATATTAATGTTTTTTTCTTATGCAGAAATAGGCATTTCAGGTGACTGTTTTCACTGGAGGAAAAAAAACCTGTTAAGATTACAGTAGGTCACATCAGCTAGTTTTTAACCTACAATGTCCTTCATGGTCCTGTTTGTCTTGTGTTTGTAAAAATAGTCCTAACAGTAAAGATTGAGAGCATTGGTTGTATTCCTGAGTATAGGGAATGCTATATGAAGACTAGGAGTCTGCATTGACTGTTAGATGCAAGTGTTAAAATCTAGAGCTGCTACCACTAAAAAAAAGCACAGTAGAAAACGACTTCTGGATAACAACCTGAATTTATGCTGGGATAATTCCAATAACCTCAGTTCACTGAGTACATAATTCTCTCAAATATTAAATTATTCTCAATTATTTGCTCATAACTCATTTGTATACTACAGAATATACCTGACCAGAGCCTTTTATTTTTTATTAGGTTTTTTTAGGTTTAGTTAGTCACAGAATCACATCAGTGTTTCACTTTAAATCACAAACATATACCTCCCACATAATAATAAACTAATGTGATATGAATAGTTCGGGACAATTTTCATTAAGATTTATATTAGCTGTATAACAGATCTTAACAGCCATAAAAATGGCAATAAGTTGGGAAATGTAAGTTGAATTATTCAAGTTCACATGAGACTTATCAGAGAACTGAAATGAACCATATCATATATTATAAAGGGGCTTCCAATTATGGAAAGAAATGTGAACAAATTCTGATTTTCACAGATAGGGACCTTATTTCCTTTTGATTTGATATTTAGATCACAAATAATACATGTGTCTGAGGCATGCAGTTTGTAAAGAAAGTGAGTGCATACATAGAGAGGTTTTCTTATGGTACGCTTTCTTAAGCTTTGAATGAAGGAAAAAAATCAATATATACTGACCACTCTACAGCCAAGTGAATTTGGTCAAAGGTGCTTTTCTTCCATAAGCACAGCACAGAAATTCCAGAGCTGAACTGTGCAGAGTACCTACCAAGAGTACTTGCTTGAGAAATAGCCTCACTGAAGTCTGAGGTATCCTTTCTTCCCTTGATCAACACCTGATCTCTCATTTATCTATTCAGATTTTTTGTTCCTGACCAACATCCTTCCTAGTTTCAAGAAATGTTCAATGGCATTAAACCAAAATCATAGTATGAATCTCAGAGATCTTTACTGTTGCTTCTTATCAGATGGATGGGAATAAAAGACTTTTGACTGCTCCAGATCTCTGATTACCCCTCACTTAGATCTCACCAATAATTGCTGCCACTTACTGTCCTTTCATAAAAACACCTTCAGAGCCTTCTGTTCCGGCTCTCGTGACACAACCCCATGAATCACTGTAGTTTTGAAATTTAAAGACTTCAGTAAAATTCCAAATCAGCTGAGAAGATGTGGTATTAGATTACAAGAGTTTTGTAGAGAAAAATACATCTTGTGGATGCTTGTTTGTGAGAATCTGATGTGTTTCCACAAGGCACCACATCTGACACTCAAGCTACCAAAATTAATGAGCTCAGAAGCAGGCTTTCACAGTTCATGATGTCTGACTAATACAGGAATGAGGAAACAACGTCTGCTAACAAAAGCCACTGGTCATAGGTGTGAACAGCAAATGCACACAACCAGAAAATACTGATCCTGATCTTTACGTATTTGAACTTGGGCTAATTCACTGTCAACCAGATACAAGTTACACAGGTAATTTATTGTTGCATGACTTTTGCTGAGTTGAGCTATTTATAGGAATAAATTAAAAAGAATGCACCTTTTTTAGCTATTTCTCTTTTGAGCAAGGAGAAAATTCCAGCACAGCTGAGATCCACTAATTCTGCTCAAAACCAAAATAAACTGTTGTTTTGCAGCAGGATATACATGTATAAATTTGTCTTCTAAGAAGCAAAGGGTACAATAATTCAATCAGCTCAGTCATTTCCATTTGCACTTTCTAGAGACTGTTACACACAAAGGACTTGCAATGTCAAAGGGCATCGCTTCCAGTGTTCTGTTCTAGTCTGAAACGTTAAAAAGCCTAAAATATGAATTGATTTAAGTTCTGTCCAGTAGAGTTTTCTTAGTCAATCCCATCTCCATCCAGAAAGAAAAACCCACACCAAAACCACACCAACAACAAAAACCCACTGTCTTTCATACCCCAAATAAGGCATGGAGCCAAATCTGTAGTTGCAGTCATTTACTAGACAGTTTTAGAATCATTAGCTTCCAGTAAAAGACTGGGTTTTTTTCACATAACTATGTGTATGTGGATAGACAGATATCAGATGTCTTAGAAAAATTAACTCTTTTCTTCAAGAAAGGCTCAGACTAACAAACATTAGAACTTCAAAGGTAGCCTGGTTTTATCAGAGTGCTTAATAGTTTTATGATATTTTAATCATACGTTCGAATCTCACAATACTTATTAAGGCAACTTCTAAATCTAGAAATTAATAAAATTCCACAGAATTCTGTGTGGGGAAAAAAAAAATTATTAAAGGTTTCTGGATTTGAAACTCATTCCATAAAACCAAAACATCTTTGACAAGATTCTATGCATGCAATCCCAAATAATATATTTATCATGAATCAGAAATATGTAATTTTGTTAGTATACAGTCTGTGATGCATTATTAATGAAACTGAGGTACTCAACAAATTCATAAGCCTTACAAAAAAAAGAAAGGATTCGGTCTTCCTATTTAAAATATTGTCTTTTAGAATCATAGAATGGTTTGGGTTGGAAGAGACCTTAATCTAGGTCCAATCCCCCTGCCATGGTCAAGGACACCTCCCACTAGACTAGCTTTTTAATTTGATATCTTTATTTTTTTCTTTGTGTTTCTCACTCCTGGGGCTTTAATGCAGAAAAAAACTTACACTACTTGTAAGTAATTTTCTGGCGGCATGAGTTCATATGATACTGAATCATAATCCTGTCATCCAGCCCATTATCACATTTTGGAGAATTTTCCTTTTGTGTGCAAACTGTATGACAACAAGACCATTTTCTAGTATATATGAAAGATATAACTGTTGTAATAATTTTAACAAGTGCAAAAGCTCTCACTAACAAAAGCCTCTGAAGATCCTGCTTCTTCCTATGCTCCTTTAAAGAGTGTCTGGACACCTGGTTCAAGACTTGGGATTGTACTACCTGGATATATAGAAATACATTACTGTGACGCTGTTCATTATGTTGTCTGTGGATCCTTTTTCATTTAGTACTATTTTTTACCAAGTGTCCATGAAGATCTTGGATTTTCTTTGCACTTGCACTAACCAATTTTATATAGCTCTGAAAATATAGCTGTCAAAGAAGGCACCAAAACATGCTTATTTACAAATACTTCAACTGGAACAAGCTTGTTATTTTCCCATTTCATCTCCATTTGGAAAAACACAATTATGAAAATATCTTCAATTCTCTACTTGTAACAATAGGTGGCAGTAATGATATCTACATCTGTCTGAATGGCTGGTGGTGGTTGAAAACACTGAATTTGTCAATTTCAGCTTAAACAACTGTAGTAGATATTGTTATCCCAGGTTGAAGAAGACGACCTTTTTAAAAACAGGAATCCTATAATGAACCTTTTGCATTTCTGGCCTTATATAGCCAGATAAAAGTCTTCTTTGGCTAGGTTCAGCTCCTGAATTTGCAGAGATTTTAAGTTAAAATAAAAATATTAAACACAGAATAAGTCATTATATTGTTCTTCCTGAAGAGCCTAACAAAGATGGTCTTAAAAAAGCCCACACTATGTTATCCAGGACTCCTCTTCTAGACATAGTGGTTCTTTTCCGAGTGAACATTAACCAGCAAAACCAACTTGCAGGTAATCCAACAGCTAGTATTCAATTGCTGGAAGGACTCAAACTACTGACTAATGTGGCACTTCCTTCATTATGACTGCTTTCTAGAGCTAATGCTAGACATGACTACAGCCCTTGGACTTTTGGGTAGCTCTGAGGGGAACCTTGAACAACTGTCAGCACTATGATGATGTCAAAACATTACCACATTTCAAATAAAAAGTCTTTCCAGCTAAGTGCTTTTCTAGATCTCATGGAGGAGTCATGCAGAATCACCATGTAGCAGTAATTTGTTGATACATCACAGCTGATGACTCTAATCTTTTCTGTGTTGTAGCATCAAGTATTACTGAGATCTTCTGTGCATACAAATACAAGGGTCATACCCCTATGTGTGAATTGGGCTTCAAGAACAGGTGACATTTTTGATAGTCACGAGAAGTGCACGACTCATGAGATGCTAACTGGAGTATGGCATTTGGAAAGAATTATCTGGTCCAGCAGGAAAGCCTATATGGTGCAATGGTGATGCTTCTTTCCTCAGAGATATTATGTGAGAGCTTTTGCCTAGGAGTAAGGGGGACAATGCACTCAGCGTGTACTCTGCCAGTAACTGCATGAATATCAGTCTCCTTCCAGTAAAACCATAGGTCCTCTTCCAATTTGCACAGGCAGAAATCCATGTGTGAAACTAAATGAGAGAAGCCATTTATGACATCTGTCCTCTGCATAAAGATAAATCAGGAGTGGATTGTTACTGATAAGCGTATTTGGCTTTATCTGTTGCAGAAAGCTAGCATCAGAAATGTGGTGTTTTGCAATGGCTGAGATTCATATAGTTGCTCCTTTGTTTTTCACTGCACGAAATACAGAATAGATGCTTTCAAGACTTTGCTCAGCTTATCACGCAAACTCAAAAAGAAAATATACAGAATTTCAAACACACATGTGCTTAAGACAGCCACTGTTCATAATGTATAATACTATAAAATATCCCTAAAATTTACCTTAAAAGCCCTACCAACTTCTATACATAAATTTTCTTCAGACATCTGTTAGAACAGCAGTATCCACAATAATAATATCATGTTTTTTAACAACCGTTTCCTTCATCCATACCAAAGTGAAATTAATTACAGCTGTCTTGGCTAGCAATTAAAGTAGAGTACAGCATGGTGGACTTCATGTGCAGGCCAAGGAAGATGACTGCAACTTCCAAGGGTCTCAGGTTTTCAGCCAGTGCCTGGGCAGTCACCCCTCCAATGCAACAGTAAAGCTTCCCATTAAACACATTTTCTGCTCATCTGAGTTTCAGCAGTACAGTGTAGTAGGGAGAAGGGCTGTAGACCATCAAGCAGAAAACAAGCATGTGATGCTGTCTTGCTCACTCTGATCTGAGACCTCAAATGCTAGCGTGAATGTCAGATTCCCTATCACCCTTGCCACTGCCATAATTTCCTACTGGGTCATTCCCATGACATGAGACCCATGAGTATAAGCATTTGGGCCTGGCTGTTTAGCCTAGAGAAAAGGAGGCTCAGAGGAGAGCCTTTGCTCCTTCCAACCAATCTTTAATGTTTTGAAGAGAAACCTCATGACACTTTTCTACCTCCAGCTCCACCTATCCAGGAAGGGAATGTAATAAATCACTCATAAGAATAACTTTGGATGCTTTTAAGAGGAGCATTTACAAAGAAACTCCCAGAGCAATAAATATTTGTATTCCTAGAGATTATTGTTTAAAATATATGAGACTTGAAAGGATACATTTGACCCAAACTACAACTCATGTTCCAGTACACCACCTTTTTAAGAAGTCTCCTTATTCTAAAAAGTGTCAACAATGTGCTGCTCGGAATCAAACAGACAAGTATTCCAACTACTCTGGATGAACCTGGATTGGCAATATTACTTGAATCCACAGACTATAGTAGCAACATCCTTGTTAATATTACCAGGCAAGAACACAGTATTGGCGAAGGTGTTATTAAACCAGACTCCGTGCAGAGAAGCTGCTGTTACAGTAACTGCTTGTACTGAAATTATTATAAGGATTATCCTTGCTACTTATTCAACTGATTATAGAGTTGGGATTCAGCTCTCAGATTAAGATACCTGGATTAGTTTCTATTGTGAATGACTCATCTATATTCCCATTTATAGTCGATGGATGTATAAACAACATTAACAATGGAGTATCAAGAGCAATTCAGATGACTATGAAGTCCCCCTTGTTCTTGTGGGGGACTTCAACTTCTCAGACATCTGCTGGAAATATAATACAGCAGAGAGGGAACAGTCCTGGAGGTTCCTGGAGTGTGTGGGAGATAACTTCCTGACACAGATGGTGAGGGAGCCAACAAGGGGAAGCACACTCCTGGACCTGCTGCTGTTAACAGAGAAGGTCTTGTGGGGGATGTAATGGTTGGGGGCTGTTTTGGGCAAAGTGATCATGAAATTATAGTTTTCAATCTTTGATGAAGCAAGGAGAGGGGTCAGCAGAACTGCCACCTTGGACTTCTGAAGGGCAGACTTTGGTCTCTTTCGGACCATGGTTGAGAGAGTCCCTTGGGAGGTAGTTCTGGAGGGCATAGGAGGCTGGGCATACTTTAGGGAAGTCATTTTAAAAGTGCAGGAGCTGACCATCCCCAGGTCACAGAAGATGAGCTGATGGGGAGGAGACTGGCCTGGCTGAACAGAGGGCTTTGGCTAGAGCTCAGGAACAAAAGGAAAGTTTGTGATCTTTGGAAGAGGGGACAGGCAACTTACGAGGACTACAAATATGCAGTGAAGCTGCGCAGGGAGAAAATTAGATAGGCCAAAGCCCAACTAGAACTAAACTTGGCCACTATGGTGAAGGACAACAATAAATATTTCTATAAATACTTTAACATCAAGAGGAGGGCTAGGGAGAATCTCCATCCTTTGATGGATGCAGAGGATCAGGAAAAGGCTGAGGTATTTAATGCCTTCTTTGCCTCAGTCTTTAATAGTAGGACTAGCTCTTCCCTGGACACACAGCCCCTTGAGCTGGAAGATAAGGATGGGGCACAGAATAGGCCTTACATAATCCATGAGGAAATGGTTATGGACCTGCTTCATAAGATGGACATTCACAAATCCATGGGACCAGATGGATTACGCACTAGAGTGCTGAGGGAGTTGGCAGATGTGGTTGCCAAGCCACTCTCCATCATCTTTCATCAGTCCTGGCTAACCAGGGATGTCCCTGTGGACTGGAGACTGGCAAATGTGACAGCCATCTTCAAGAAGGGCCGGAAAGAAGA
>VYZX01026804.1:55111-74222 GCA_013401335.1 Brachypteracias leptosomus
GCACTGATAGTCATAACAAGGGTGTGTGTTATCAACACCCTCTGGCTCCCAGTACTGCAGCATGAGGGCTGTATGGGGAAAATCAGCTCAGACAGACTCACTACAAGCAGGTTCAAAGAAGGGCAACAAGGCTGGTTTGGAGAATAAGCCCTATGAGGAGTGACTGAAGGAGCTGGGGCTGTTTAGTCCAGGGAAGAGGAGGCTGCAGGGAGACCTTATTGCGCTCTACAAATACCTGAAAGGTGGTTGTAGTGAGAGCTGGGTTGGTCTCTTCTCACTGGTGACAGATGACAGGACAAGGGGAAACGGCCTCAAGCTGCGCCAGGAGAGGTTTAGGTTGGGTATCAGGAAAAAATTCTTTACGGAAAGGGTTGTTAAGCACTGGAACGGACTCCCCAGGGAAGTGGTTGAGTCACCATCCCTGAATGTGTTTAAAGGTTGTCTGGATGTGGTGCTTAGGGACATGGTTTAGCAGTGGGTTGTTAGAGTTAAGGTAGTAAGGTTAAGTTGAGGTTGGCCTTGATGATCTTGAAGGTCTTTTCCAGCCTGAGCAATTCTAAGATTCTATGACTAAATGTCTATTTTTGGATGAGCTGAATCGCCCTTTAGATTCTGTTGGCTGTGTTGACGAGGTATCCACTTGCTTGGACAGTAACTTAAAAAAAATATAGACTCCTGCACTTAGATCTTGTTGAATCGTGGAATATATTTTTAAAAACAATAAACATTCTGCATGCTGTGTGCTGTGTGGAATTATGAAAACAACTGGGGATGTTATTGAGTCAACTTATTGTAATGTGTTATCACAGGAGCACAGGCAGGTATTTAAGCTTCTTGCAAGAGTCACGCTTCTGGCACTCATCTTGTTTGACGTCACCTCACACCATGAAGAACACAATCCTTCATACGTGATAAATTGTGCTGTAGTTAAAATAGCTTTCATGCTTAAGATTTATTTTTTTTTGTGGTGCCATCAAATAAAACACCTTTCTCATTTGTGACTTGAAAGTTTCTGAGACTCTGTATGGTCTTCTATCCAGGTGAAGTTAAGAGGGGGATGTCTGAGGAAGGATCCTAGGAATTCCTTGCTCCCCTCCAGACAGGTGACCATCACAAGCCCAGTTGTCTGTGGCATCCAGGGAATCTGGCACTGCCACCCAGAGCTGCTTTTGTACAACAGGAGCCACATTTCATCTCAGGGAGATAAAATCTTGTCTAATACAAGGAAACTGGTGACCAAGCATTTCTTAGGAGGGAAGGGCAGGCAATGACCGAGCAATATCATTCTTCCCATTAACTGAAGAGTTACACTCTTGAAGTATATGTTCAAAAAATCTAGACAACAAAGTCTTAAGAATTCAATTTCTTAGCTTTAGATCTCATATGTTATTCCTTTTTGATACTTTATCTTTCAAAAGCAAACATTAAACAATAATGATAGAATAAAAGATTGTTGGCTGGAAATAGATATCCTTGCCGGTATGCTCATAATTCTTGTTTTCAGCAGTAGAGGTACCCCGGGACTCAGAGAAATAAGATGGTACTTAAATTAATGTTCAACTCTCTATACATATGTAAGTGCATGTGTTTGCATTGGAGCCCATCTGTAGAGCATATCTGCGGCTGAGTAGGTTTGCAGAACAGAGTTGAAGGATCATAATGGGAAAATTCTACATCTCAAATTAAGAGTCTCTGTAGATTTTAAAGGCAGAACTCTAGATAACTAATACATTCAATTAGCATAACAGCTAAGAAATGTAGGGTTCTGACAATAGGTTTTCCACTCAGTAAGTCTTGCTAAGTGACTATATTAGTATTTGTTACTGATTATTGACAGTAAGCCAGTTATTGTTTATTGGCTTGCATTCAAAATAGACCTCTGACACTTGTTGAGTATAACTATCAGTTTGATATTTTTAAAGAGGACCATATCTTAACTTTGTAGCAACTTGAGAAAGCAGCATAGCAAATCTAAGACTGCTTTTCCTCACATCAGCACCTTTCCTAGGAATACACAGAGAGATTAATTTTTATGCAAGTGTACTAATCCTTATCTGCAGAACTCTGAGCAAGGTTTTCCATAGCTGGTGAATAAAGCTGTTTAACCCTGACAATGACCAAAACAGACATACTCAAAACCATTCAGCCTGCAGTAAGCCTTACCCCTCTGACCCAGAATTCATATACTGGCATCAAACCCATATTTCCCCTGTTACTGCACCTCCTGCTTCATGGTGCCTCGCTCTCATGTTCTTTACTCTCTCCAGTCACTCCTGATTTTTTGACTTGCTCCTCTGTGCAGCAGCTTTCCCTTGCCTATACCCCACCCCGCACTCTGCACCCCCTGGTCTTTTCTTCAGCTTTCCTAGTGCCCTCCTAGGCATCTTTTTTGCACTTTATGCAGGGGTATGATGTTTTTTTTCTTTTTGGTATCCTCAGAGCCATCTCTCTTACCATCAGTTCGTTTTTTTCTTGCTACTGGCTCTCTAAAGGGTAGCTGCTGTGCTGGCTGAAAAATCAGCCACTTTCACTGAAGGTCCAAACTGCGAGCTCATGGGCCAGACATTCAGAGCTCAGTTTAAGACTGTCCAGACAGTTTGTTTTTCTGACACTGTTGAAAAATTGATACCTTCTGTTATTTTCTTCTAGTGTTTTTTTATAACTTATGAGGCCTTTTATCATTCCAGTTCCATTGCACATCATTCGACATTGAATGATAACAACTACAGAGCTAGACGAGATTTTAAGCAGTGCTAGTTTTTACTAAAAACTAATGAAGTTTAAGGGCTGAATAAAGCCAGAGAAAAATATAATTTGAACCTCAAAATGCTTACAATCTGTACTAAATGGCACAGTAAAGACAGTATCTATGTATAGAAAGAGGGTCCACATTTCTAAAGTACCTGTGCTCGTATTTAAACCCCCAAACCTAAACAAAAAAGCATGAAATATGCAATAAAAATATCACTGAAATAAACCATGAGAGTGTAACATGATTAGTCACAGTGAAAGGAAATAAAAAACCAAACCAAAAAACAAAAGAGAAGCTCCAGCCTTGTTTTGTTTTTATCACTAGGAAGCATCTCCTCTGCATGCAGTACAGCACCAAAGTTTCATGTGTATAACAAGATCAGCAGATAAATGACTAAGTAAAAACTGGAAAGAGGTTATTTTCCATTGTTAATCTGACTGTAAAGACGATTTTGATCATCAGTGTAAGGAATAATCCAATTTACCAGAACCTAATTTAATAAATATTGGTTCATTAAAAGTGTACTGCCTACCAAGTGGTGTTCCCACCTTGCAAGGTCCTAGTTTGGCACCATATTTTAAGGTCTTTCCCCGCTGACAGCAGTTCTGCATATGCAAGAGCACCACAACTGCTGAATTGCAGGTTTGCCTTGTGTCCTCTGCTGCAAGAAAGTCCAATCATTCCCACTGGGCAGCAGGAAATTCCCCTGGGGATGAATGTAAGCTGCACGTGCGTATGTTGGGAGAAGTGGAGGCACATCAGTAGGACCTTCTGTCATACAGCATCAAAGCTTTGTGCTGCTGTTCTTTTTCCTCTGTAAAACTTATCTAGGGGAGCTGGGGCAGGATTTCACACAGGATATAGAAATGTTTGCAAATAACCTTGAAGGAATGCCCTGAGAAGCTCCGAAAAAAGGATATGGAGAATAAATACAAGACAAAAAATCTTGAGAAGTCAACTTCAGCAGAACAAATCTCATAGCAGTCTGGATCTTAATTACAATCCTTACTCACTACATGATTTGTTTTGAAGGATGAAACTCTGCCAGATGATCAGTGTTACAACTCCCACTCTTTCTCATCCCTCCATATATCTGCTAAGTCAAAAATTGTACAAAGCAGACCACATCTCACCTGAGATATCAAAGCTGTAGTGAAAGCTGCTGACTGCATTTCTAAGGCAAGAATGAAGTTTAGATTGCAATATCCTTTAATGAAATGCCTTCTGCCACACCGTGGACAATATGCTAAATTCCTGAGACATAAAAGGCTATTGCACTCATGAGGAAATAATGTAAATGTGAACTTTCTGCCTTAAGTCTTTGTTATTTTGCCATATATTAAAACAAAACTTACATTGTAAGGAAGTCTCCAAGGGAATGACAGAATACTTTGTGTATGTATTGCTCATCCAAACTGAAAAAATGTTGCCACCATTAAAGCAGAAACAGGAGAAAGAAACAATAGTCTATATGCTGCTATTGGTTTATACTTTGCTCAGCCTGGAGTTTACAGTCTTTTTCCACATTCCCCTCTCTCCATCTACATACTTTAATCAAAGATTTTAAATTTCTTCACTGACTACAAACAAAAAACCGACTCATGCACATTGCATGCTAATCTGCCACCTCAGAGGAGAGAATATGTCTGTGTACAGTCCTGATGTGAAATTTCCAAGATGCAAACATATCAGAATACTTTTAATATAACATTAACATCAATGTTTTGGAAAAATGGATCAATATTGTATCAGAGGGTGTTGGCTCTTCCTCTCTCCCCTGTTAATTAAGACTCCATTGCTAATTTGATCTTGCTGGTGAAAGGAACTTTCGTTCAGCATCTCCTCCACTCCCAGGTGTCACTGGGTTGGCAGGTGGGGGGTGGAGGCTCCCTGGGCTAAACCAGGCAGTGCCATATGAGGCAGACAATTAATACAATGGATACTGATGTCTCTCTTGAAGGAGTGCATAATCATTTTAATTACTTATTCAAAATTATTTAAATGTAGTTATTAATACTCTTGATTATTATATTTATAATTACAATTTCAACATGCTATTAATATGGTGGTCTTTTCTAGTATACATAGGTTGGGAGCAGCTGGCTATACTAAAATCATTTGAGGTTTTAAAGCAACACTAAGAAATTTGTAACTGATTTCTGTGAAAGAAAGATAGCTCTGATAACACTCACACTGCATTGACCACTAGCAATATACTAAAGAAGAATACAAAACCAAACTAGCAATATACTAAAGCAGAAAACTAGCATAAACCAGATCAGATTTGTGGATGGAGACCTGAGATAATCTTGAATATAGAGCTCTGTTTCAATTCAGTCAGCATCTTCTGTTTCAGTGTCTGAATCTCTGAAAATGATTCATGATCAAAATTTTAATACTGAAGAGTAGGGGAAGAAAGTAAGTCAACCATTTAGAATGCCAGGCTGGAAGGGACCTCAAGGATCATGTAGTCCAATGATTTCATTATCCATCAGTAGGGTGCTTAATTGTGGAGATGAGGGATGTGTAGTATTGTAGTACATATCATGTACCCTGAAGACTACTTGTATAAAACTTCTTTTCCTAAAAGGTAGGTTAATGTAAAAGGATTATTAAACAGAAGGAGAGGAGAAACAGTAACGCAGATAGGTGGTGGCAGCTGATTTAGGTGGGGGTGCATTCTTCAGAAACTAAAAGCAATTAACAGGAAAGTCTCTATAATCCCAGAACAAATGTAAAGATGGGCTTTAAGAAAGTCCTCTGGAAAACAGAAATAGATGAAAAAGCCAAACCAATGGTATAGTCCCTGCCACAGAGACTGGAAAGTGGGATATGCAGGGCATGGAACTGGCAAACTGATGTATAATATCTACATGGACTTTGTATGTCCTCTTTGAGCACACTCAGTCAGAAAACAGTGTGCTGAGCCCAGGAATCAGTGGACCTGCTGGCATCTCCTGGATGCTGGCTATCACATTCATTGCAGCAGCAAGCTCCGTGGCAAGGTAGCTTTTTGTCGCCCATTTTCAAAAAGATTTGTACCTCCTGACATGATAGAAAAGATGAACTTGCCTGAATCTCAGTTTCTGTGTACTTAGCTGTGAACATTATGAAGTGCTGATTCACCCTATGGAAATGATTTATCTTGTGCCAAGAGAGCTGTGTTTTCTGGTAGTGAGGAACATGGAGCTACAACTAGAAGGAGAAAGTCAGACTTGTATAAGTTCACAATGCCTTAATGATGGTATTGTGATTTTAGAGTTTTAGACAAAAACAGTTTTCATGTTTTATTTTGTTAGTTGCAGTTAAATGACAGTGAGATGAGGAAGGATTCAGGAAAACATTTACATCAGTGTGTAAAACTTACAGTTCAGATAAAATGGCATGAATTTTTTTCTAGTTGCATTATATAAGAAATAGTAAGACATGGTTTTTTCTTCTAGATGAGTGTCATACACACCTCTATGTCCAGATCATATCTACAATCGTCTGGGTATCTGTTTTTAAATAGAGAAGCAAGCAGTAAGAAAACCAACTACAATCATAGAACTTATGTTTTTAGTGAAGGACACTTGGCATCTAGAACGGTATACAGCACAAGCTGTTAGGATGGGCTCAATCTGGATTCTCTTTGGCCACTGGAAGTTTGTCACCTAATACAAGATAGTTGGCCAAGTTCAGTCTACAGTTCAGATCTTCCCTTTTCTAACATAGACTAGACACCTAAATTTTCAATGATGCAGGGATTGTGAAATTAGTTTTCCTTGGCTAAATAAAATATTTCATGCAAACATTTTCTTACAACTTTACAATAATGAGAAGAAGGAGGATGAAAGAAAGGGCCAAGAGGCAACTTCATCTAATCACTTGAAAACTGTAAGAAACCAAGCAATCTCCTGCTGACTGTAATGAGGATTCCTCAGAAATGGAGTATGAAGGGAGTGAGGATGTGGTGGATGTCTTCTGGTATTTCACCTGCGTAAGAAGGGAGAGTGCACTATTCCCACAATAAAAGATTACATCAGTGCCAATGGCAGGACTGGAGCACTTGATGGTGCATCATGTATCTCAGCGTGTTCCCTGTGTCTCTTCTCCAATGCAGGCAGTTTTACTTCATTAGTAATCTAGTCTCTGGATATTGCAGTCTCAGTTTGTTTCCAAACCAACTTCATTTATTTGCAGTATGTCATCTGGTTAATCAAATAACTTTTTCTTTTACTGTTGCCAAACAGAAGTAAAATTAATTTGTTCTTGTAGGTAGAGAGCTGTTTTCAGAAGCTCAGTCTTGTTCTCTGCATATTCATATCTTGTGATATCTAATTGTTTCTATAGGGACACAACTGAAATTTAAATACCTTTTCTGACTAGAATTTGTGAATCACTTTGGTTTTGATCAGTGCTGGTTCATAAGCATTCAGTATGTTTTCTGTATTTTGCGGTTTGCATAGTGGGGTTTTTTGGCTGGTTTTGATACGCTTTATAATTTGCTTCTCTTACATAACTCATTGCTCAACTCATTGCTCATTTGTTCCTGCAATTTGTCCTTGGAAATAATGTGGGCTTGCACTTGATTAGGGGACATAATACAATGACATGGAAGGGACATGGAAAGACAAATGAAGAAAATTCAATGGACAGGCCTCTTGACCTGTCATGGTCATTGGTAGTGCTTATGAATAGTAGTTATATTATGGTTACTTTTTTTCATATTTCATCTACTTCACACTACTAACTTTATTCTTCATCTGCACATGCTTACCAGCAAGAAAAAGACTCCTATTATGAGCTGAAATCTGTAAAAATCTGTCCTTTTAGTATGTCCTGGTAAACCTCAAGTTGGCACTATTCTGCCTGTAATATCTGTGAAAAACAAAATAGAGCAAATTCTCCATTTTCAAATAATTTCCAAACCTATTTAGTGCTTACATACTAAATGGACAGTGTTATTAAGGGAAAAATATTAAATTGAAGTTTGTTCTTTTGGTGTATGACGACACAACTGAGACTGGTAAGGCCTATTTTGAAAGAACATTCTAGTCATTCAGACATGTTATCTTATTTCACCGGACTGCTGGACACCTGAAAAGGCTCAATGGTAATGAACAAACAGGCATTTCCTACACCATAGCCCAGTCTAGCCATGCTGAATGAAGAGTACATCTTGTCCAGCTGGTAGCAGCAAGACACCTTTGCTCTGCAGTTGATCAGAGAAAAATGTAATGCTGGATTTGTCATCATTTTCCATTAGTTTTTGCTCACCCTGCACTGCTGTTGAGTAGCTGTTCAAAGCTGGAGTAGCTCCTGGTGCTACTCTCCATTAGAAGAAGAACTTGCAGGGATAGAAAACAGAGTGGTGATCACAGTAACCACACAGCCTGGACCTGTCAAGCTGGACTGATTCCAATCATATTGTACTTCAAACAAAACTGTATATGTATGCTTATATATATACACACAAGTGGTTTTACATTAAAAAACCCCACTGAAATAAAAAAACCCTGAGCATGCAGATCAAACAGCTAGTCCTAAAATTCTAGTATCCTTAAATTGTACTGGAAGGTTTTTGTCATTTTCTTTCCAACTATCTGCCACATCCAGCATCCTTCCTGAGCGGCTGAAAACCAATGGAGCCAAATGATGGTGGAAAGTTGTAAGGGCAATGCAGTTAACACTTACCCCCTTAGAAAGAGAAAATGTGATTTTATCAGCACGAGCATGTTACTTGGGCAGCAGCCACAGCACTGCAGGGCCAGAACTGCTCTGAGCCAAGGCTGTAGCTGCAAGAGCATCCTGGGAGAGACAACACTGGAGCTACTACAGGAAGAACTAGCTGAACAAAAATGGGCAGCCTACTTTGGTGAGGAAGCAGGTGGTTTTATTGAAATGTATGAATGGCAACATTTGTGAAAGTTTATTCAGCCTTTGACAGGAAAACTTTTGTCCAGTATATTATTTACTGGTATTATACAAGCAGTGCTGCAAAGAATGTGTTTAGTCATAGCATCTTGAAATGACAGAATACTGGATTTGAATGAGACCATGTGAATTGTCAGAAGCCTTTCTGTGTGTACTGGATCTGAGGGTCCATAATAAACACAGCTGATCCAGCTTTCAAAGAATTATTTTTTCATTTAAGAAATCTGGATAAAATATTATTACATCAAGGCTGTGATGAAATAAGGTTTTTGTGATGTAGCCATTACTTGTGACCAACAACTTAGAGATATCTCAATGTTAAGTTAGCTGTTGTGTAAGTTAAGCGAGAAATTTGCCCAGAACAGTCTTCAAATCATACCTTGAAACTTATAGCTTTACTTGTTAAAGTTTTTATAATTCTGGGCAGCTGGACAGCTATATAATGTAAGCATTTACAATAGAGCTGTGAGACACACAGTGCATCATTCATTATTGTGCTATGTTAAATCCACTATTGCAAGATTGTGTGTGACAAATACAGATTTTCTATACATGGATGTGATTAATAAAGATTATAAGTTTCATAAACACAGCAGAAGAGTGGTGGGTTTTACACTATTTACGGTTAAAGTTGTCCTGGCAGAAACAATACTTCTAGTGCTGAAATGATTGCCACATTCAAAGCGCACAACGCTGACCATATCAGCAAATACAGAGGCATTTCAAGGCATCTCCAAGGGAAACTGGCATATCACTGGTTTGGACACTTCTACATCCATTCATGCATGCCTGGCAATTCTTGTCCCTTCCTTTACCATTTCCTTCTATAGCAAACTCCTGGGGCTGCAGGTTAATCTTGAAAAAAACATTCTGCCATGTTGCCAGATACAATAGTAATGGAAACCTGAACACACTTCATATACATCTGTAAATATTGAGGAGGAGTTAAGTTCCTGATTCACACATCATATATTCAGTTCTTTATAATACTGCAATTTGAAAATCCACCTACCCAGCCTGATGAATCATTTAACTATTCTTTCTTTGCAGCCAAGACAAAATTTAGTGGAGGGTCTCTCAATGATTCTGTGACTCACTATTTTTTTTTCCCTTTTGCTGCCAATGCACTCATTTAAAAATGAAAGACCTAATACAGTTTTGTAGGTTAGTGTGTGAATGCTGACTGGAAGCACTTGGTCACAATGATATTGCTGAGGTCTGCCACGACAAAGTGTAGCAGAACCAGCTCACTGGTTTAATCTCTGATTGAGACAGTGTGTTTGCAGTGATAAAGTGGTGGTTACATGTCTTCTCACTTTGCATCACCGCTGACTCAGCTCCCAAGCCAGTTTATACCAGCCATACTATGGAGGCAGCTGAAGACCTGTCCCACAGAGTGCTGTTCTAGGGGGTGGCGAGGCAGAAGGAAGAATATGCTGGGACTCTCTTGGCTACATAATTTGTTCATTGGCATGTGTATCTTTTGGGATTTTATGGTATTTGGTGGGAAGAAGAGAGGTAAAAGACTCCTCATGCCACAGTTAGGTGATTTGGGCAGTAAGCAGTAAAGTGAGAGTGCCACACTCAGATGTCAGGTCTGCTGGCTTCAAAATAAACATCTCTTCTATAACACAATGGAGCTCTGAACCAGATCCTTTATACCCTAAACAATAATCCTAGCTAACCAGCCAGTGTGACCCGCCACCAGCTAAGAAACAGGTATTTTGACACACCTGGTTTTGTGAAAATCTTTGGTGTAGTGAAAGCGAAAACCAAATCCCAGAACTTACCCCCAAATGAAGCCAACAAGTGGCTCCAGACCCCCACACCATCCCCTGCCTTGGTACAAATCAGTAGGTGTTGAAGCCAGTGGTGTTACTCTATACCAGTGCAAAAGAGAAAATAAAAAGAAACAAACCCCAAACTCAGTGCTTACTGATCATGATTAAGTAGTAAAAGAGAGAACAAAGTGTCTTGCCCTGTTTCACTGTTGGACCATGGCAATGCAGAAACTGCCACAAAAAGCTGTAAACAACCACAATTACTTCAATCCAGTCCTTCATTCTCTCAAGACATCTGCCACCTTTCACAGGCTTTTCTATGAAACATTTTTAAGCCACAGGCTTGTAGCGAAATACAAGTGTTGATTACAAACTGGATTCTCTCATGAATGTTTTGACAGTCTATTTGCATAAAATGTCTCATCATTAAAATGAGGGTGAGGAAAATGCTCATCAATTTGTTTTTCACCAAGAACATTCCTTAAGGCATAGAAACAAAGGTCACCCGAAATTCTGAGATCCACTTTTAAAATATTCACTGAAAAAGTAAAACATGCAAAATACATGAAAATGTACTAAAATAATAACAGTTTGCTAAAGATACAACATTTCAGAAATTGTTTGCAACATTTGTGAGAGTTTTAACCGAAAGCAAAACAACTGTTGCAATGTTTACTTGGATTTTGTCTTGCCCAGTTTCAGTAACACAGAACACCCATCTACCACTGCATCTCAGATCAGAGAAGGAATATCCTGAATTTAGCCTAAAAATAGTAAAATAGAGGCTCAGGCCCATAATTTTATAATTTCACAGTTGTAGACACATAAAATGAGAAGTTATCTCACTGCTTTAGTTAAATGCCAAGTTGTTTAAGGAAAATAGATGATGTTTGACACTTTTTTTGACATGAATACTGTGATCGCCAGCTATAAGGCAGTAAGAAAAACAGATTGTTGTAATCTAAGAAGTGTTAAAAGGATGCACCATCTATCACTGTTCCAATTTTTCTACTATTTCTTTTATTTCCCCACCTCTCTTCTTTCTCACTTTCATGCAGATTCTGTAAGTAAACACATTATTCTTCGCCTTTGGTTTTGTGACCTTTTCCTGATGATGTTGTGTGAAGTTGTTATACTGGATTACAACATTCTTGTGTTCAGGAACATTGGGGCACTAGAGAACTAAAATTAAATTAAACGCAGCCAGGATGCTGTTATGGGTTGTATTTAGTGCTTAAAGATCATAGTAAAAACCATACACAATAGTATGAGATCAGAACAAGAAAAGGGTGATATGAGAAGGATATGGGGCTACTGAATGGCTGGGGGCAGAAAGAAAACACAAAAAACACTTTTCAGAGCCAAATTCCACCCTTGGATAACAATGAAAACTTTTTAGATATTTTGAATAAACAGAACCAGGTAATCAGGTATGTGATAGATTTCCTCTGCTCTGCCAAAAAAAAGCAGCCTGTCCCTCAAACGGAATTCACTCACCTGTGAATGATGTGGTATCTTTGCAAATAATCCAAGGAAAGTGCCAGCTCACAAATGTACAGCTTAACAGTTCCTTCATTAAAGTGGACGTTTTGCTGCAAATGGTAACGCAGATCACCTCCGAGTAAGAGATCAACCACCATGAACATGTCTTCCTCATCTTGAAAGGAATACCTGGAAGAAAGGGAGACAGCTGAGATCTGAGTCAATCACAGCCATGCTTTGGGGTAGCTCCCAGTAAGTAGATCTGTTCATGCTAAGGCCACGATTTGCTCAAAAGGCATACACTGATTTCTCACTGCTGTGGTCCAATCTTGTAACCTGATTTTGATTGTGGTGGGACCTTCTGCATATTCAAGGCAAGCAGAGCTTGAACTGCTGCTGTACTACTATCTTGTTTTAACCATAGATTAACATCTCAATATTGATAAAAGAACATTTAAAACACCTTTCAGGTTTCTAGAGTCTTAAACAACCACCTACTCATTCAGTTGACAAAATGGCTTATTAAATAACAGCAATAAAGTGGAAGGCCTCGAAACACACGTGATATTCACACACATACAACTGTAGCTCGGTGTCTATGGAAAGCATCCTGGCATGATCAAAAGCTGCTCTCCCAGGGGTATTTTCCAGATTCAATAAATATACACAATGTTCTATTAGCTGAGTATTTTCTACAGCTTGTAGTGTACCTCCAAATTCAGTAAGTAAAACTGTAATTTTACTGCCTAACAATACGCATTCTTTCATTCTGAAACTTATCTCTTATAAAATGACAGAGTCTTCATGGTTACTGACTGAATTCTTCTGGATCTTTTCCCAGATCTGCTTCTTCAATACTCTGAGGGCCAAATTCTAATCTGATTTAAATCCTGTAAACCCAAAGGTGTAGCCAGCCAATGTATAGCATATATATATAGCTTGGGCAGCAGGAATTTCCATGTGTTTCTACTTACCTTGGCTATGCTGCCATTACTCTGCTTCTTTCTGATCTGAGTAAACTGACAGAAATGTTCTGGTTTTCATTTCTGAAAGCAACTGCCTAAGATACAGTATTTTAGATTTCCCAAATGGGGAATGTTAAATACCTTATTTCTATTATGAAGTCCCTCTTCTCTTAGAAATTGTTTTAGAATTAATTTTGATGTTTTATTAGTTTATACCAGTTGTGTGTATGAACTGCTGAGAGGTGATCTACAACGATAGTGCCTCTTCCATCACCTTTTCTCCCATGAGGTGTGTAATATATGTTGGCTACAGATGTGATTCAGTTCTCCTAACTGTAAAATATTTGCTAAGGAAATGAAAAAGTGAACTTCCAGAAAACCTGTGCCCACCCTCCCCCAAGAGGTAGAAAAGTCTATATTAGATTATTTTAATTGACAGTTAAGGTACAGTTTCATTTTCATTCCCAGGCCTGCACTTTCTGAAATGAGGCACTGCTTAGGGGTTGTCATAGATGTTTAGGATTGAATTTAAATGCTTTCTAGTCTTCCCAAACACAGCTCTGAGAAGCAAGTGTCTCTAGGTACTCTGCTCTTCTGTTGCCTTTCTGTATGCCTGCCAAATGCCAGGAGGGGAAAGCCATTTTATTTGCATTAAGCTTACTTCTCAATAAGTCAAGTGTCTGAAGCAAAATAGTAAAGTAGGTGGCACATGGTGTCTGTTCACCTCCAGAGACTCAGAATTTCATAACACACACATTAAAAAAAACCCAAAACCCAGAAAACTTCAATTATATTAAAATTACTCTGAGTGTTATGCATTACTGAGCCTAGAACAATTGCAAAAGGAAATCTTAAGTACGTAGTTATGTTTGAGGTTTTTTTTCCTCTTTTGAGAGTGCTGTTATTTTAAATGAAGTAGTTGTAGCACTGAGCAGATGTAATGAGAGATGTTATTTTTTCCTTCAGTTACGGCTTGAGTAAAGCGTAGATTTTGTCTGGTTCCTTTTATATTTAAAAAAATAAAAATTAAAGTTACAGATTGAAAACTCTACTTACATATTTAAGTGAAATACTGTGTCTAATCTGGGACCAAAGAGCTCTCCTGGTGTCTAAAATCATATGATTACATGTCAGTAGAAATAATTCTGATGTAACTCTGGTCTCCAAAAGGAAAATGTCCTGAGTCACTTTTTCAGTGATTCAGCCACCATAAAGCAGAGGATGAAGCAAAGTTAAGGAGGCACTGCTCTGAATTTGCTTTTAAAGTCAGTGACTATTCCCTTTTCTGGGAAAATTATGAATGTGTTTCAAAGTGTACCCACGAATGTTTAGTCTAGATAAAATAGCCATCTGAACGATCCAGAAATAAATGTGAAACCTTGGCCACATCTGAGTGAATGTTAACACTTGATGTAACTGAGTTTTTTTTACTCCAAGCATGTATTTCTGCTGACACATTCTGGTTTCCTGTACTTGGGAATGTTGGTCCTTTGTCATCTCTCAAGCAAGATTTTGGTGCATCTATGAATTGTTAATGACTTAAAAGAGAGATCAAAATGTTGAACTGGAATGAGCTGGCACTCTGTCCCATTTCATTATGTCAGGAAATAATACTCTTTGCATAGAAGAGCATGTCTACAGTCAGATGTGAAGGGTTGCATGTTACTTCTGCTCACACTCCGTAACAATGGAGTGGCATTCAACCAGCTTGGGAGTCATCAAAGAGCAGACACTCACAGAGGAGCAAAGAATACTTACAGAGATATATAAAGCTTTCCTCCAGGATTCAAACAACCTTCACCCTTTCACTGCTCTGGGACTCTCAGGGACTCTGGCATCTCTGGGAATTCAGGCTGGGATGATGAGAGGCAGGTTTTGTCCAGGTTCCTGTCAGACTTGTTAGTGAGTGATTGATCTCCTGCTACTACACCTTGCCTCTCACATAAATATATTAAGGTAAGTGCGGTCCCTACAAATAGATCTACCTCTAGAACAGTGTTTTGAACCCAAATAGACAAAGAAAACCCAAATCAAACCTGAAGAGGTTCAGAAGTGTGGGTAATGTTTGCACTCATCAGCCTTCTTGTGTTGGACAATTTTAAGATTCAGCTGGACAGGATGCTCTAGACTGTGTTTTTGCCAAGAAAAGTTGGTCCAGATGATCTTTGAGGTCCCTTCCAACCTGGTATTCTATGATTCTGATTCTATGATTCTATGATCTGTCACGACCTGTGAATGGAGCACAGGCCAGTTTTATTTCAATGCTGAAGCTAGAATGATGTACACCAAGATACAGCTCTGGAGGGGCTCTGTATATCGTTTCTGATGTTCTCCTCTTCCACTTGGAGTCAGATTTTTCTTTCATTTATACTGATATATATCTGTGGTAACTCCACTGATCCTGTCAAAAGTAGTGTATATACTGGTGTAGTTAATATATAAACTGTATAGGCCCAGTTTGAAAGAATAGATACTGTAGATGGATATGTCCAGTATACCAACAGACTTTTTCACCTACTCAAAATTGTACCACACCTGACACGCATCATTATGCTAATCAGATGCACATAGCCATAGATAATGGTGTTTTCCCTGCACAGTTGATCCAATTGGGACAAACCTGAATGGATGACATTTCTCCAACTATCTGGATCAGACCACAGTGCGATTAAAGGTGCTGCAAGACCATTCCAAGGGATTTTCTGGAGGGTAAAAGAGTTCATCTCAGTGAGGTTATGTGTCTATGATCTAGAGGAGAGCTTGGACATGGCAAAGAACATAAGATCTGTGGGGCTGATGACTAATCCACTAAGTAGCTCCTACAACTACAAGTTTCTAAGCTACTGAGTGCAGAGCAGGAGTTGCTCAAGGTCCTGCTGTGTAACTCAGTGTTGCTCCTGCTCTGCGCTAAGGACTCCCAGGACTTGGTGCATCAGCTCTTGAACATTTGGTTTGTCATGGTCACAAGCAGTCTAGTCCTTTATCTCTCTCCCTTACACCAATAACAGAATAAATGACTTGAAGTATTTTTTTTTCTTTTCTTGATTATTTTTTACGAATTGTCATGAACCAGTCATAGGAAAACTGTTCTAATTACAGAGCTAATCTCTGCTTTCTCTTGCTTGAAGAAAAGTTTTAATGCACTGGAATCAGATTTATACAAATTAAGAAAAAATAATAATGCCCCTAGCAAAAGCAAATTGGATTTTTTATTATCTTCAGACTGGAAGATAAACTACCATTGAACAAAATCCTTCATGGAAACAAATTTAAACAAAGTACTTTCTGAATAAGTTATATCTGTTTCCATATTTATATCTGCATATTTGTTTTTATAATATCTGCCTTTTCTGTTTCTATCATATTTGTATTTATTATTTGTATCTCTGTCTCTTCACAAAAGCAGTTACAAATGAATTTTTGAGATAATTTTTCTCCTTTGCATTCTTCCCCTGAGTTAGCTATGATAAATTCTTATTGAAATCTTGCCAGGTGAGGCATCCAGTACCCAGAGTTCTTGTTTCATACGTATTACCTGGGAAAAAGGGCATCATGATGGACATTTTATATATGACTTTAATTTAAGAGTAAAAACATATTACAGAAATGTCATCATTAAGCCCAACCCAAACTTCATAAATCTGAGGTAATCAGCTGAAGCAAGATATGCATAGTTCAGACATTCAAATAACACCTCTGCTCTGTACTGAACATGATAAATGATTAAGTCTTGGTAGCTCCTAATCATAAATTTAAAGAAGGATCTTTATGGCTTATCAGGTATCCCTGATACCGTTAAAGGGAGGAGGTAATTTTTTTTAGTGGCATGAAGCCCCTAGCGACTGTAGATTTTCCCAGTGTGGATGTAGATATCCCAGAACAATGCAAAGCAAAGAGCTGTAGCAGTGTAGTAGTTTATCTTGGTTCCTTACTTTTCAGTCAAAACAAGGAACACCAAGGGCTTGGGAAGAACTGGCTTTGTGTTTCAGTGCCTCACGAGTTCCCTCTATAAGTCTTACTCAATTTCTGTTGTAAAGTTGCTCAGTGTTGGCCTAGAAGAGCAAAGCCTTGAGAAACCTTTCAAACACAGACAGATTCCAACAGGGAAAATTTTCATAGGGCAATTCAGCTTGTCCAAGAGAGAGTAGGCAGGTAATGGTTTGACACTCATTAACTGGTCAGCCTGATCTCCTTTAAAGAAATCCTATAATCCAGACTGCTTACTGCAATCTCATGGAGATGTCTCAGCTAAGTCCAAAGAAACCACCTCACCCAGACTCAAGGTTAGTGTTGGCACCATGGTGTTGCCCCTTTTGTGATCTCCAGATCTCCTAGAATCTTCATCTCACAACAAAATTTCTAGAAGCAGTAGACTAACAATGCAATAACAATCTCCTAGGAAACTATGCTAGGTTGGGGAACGCTTTTTGGAAGATACAACAAAGCTGAAAATTGGGACTTTTACTTAAGCAGAAGCTTTTGAATAAAGACCTGGTTTTTTTCTGGAAAACCAATGTGAAGCATCATGTTACCACAGCTGGTTCTGCTTAACCTTCATGTAAATGACACAAACTTTTAGCAGCAAAATAGTTACTGATTTACTCTGTTTTTACATTATGTGTAGTTCTACATGACCTCTGTTGTGAAGGAGTCATCTTGCTACATTGCTAAACAGAGGAAATCAATGCTGCAGCTGTATTTGCACAGTAAAGATGCCCAGTGAATATCATGAGCACACTGAGACAAGACTGGTTTCTGCAGAGCTCTTAAGGTTTGCACAAAATAAGAATGCATCAAAATTGCCTCTAGATAGAGAACAATGGAAAATGCTGTTAGCATCTCCCTAGGACATACAAGGTGCAATGGTCTGGGCAGCACACTCGCAGGACTAGATAAAGCACAGCAAATGCAGCTGCAGGTAAGGCAGGGTGAAACTGGGATGTGGTTGCCCAGCTGTCCTGCCCTCTCACCCTTCCAATGCAAGCACTGCTCTGGGAGCATTCCCACCTTTTCTGCTTGTCCTCCAAGCTTTCGGGGGCAGAGAAAACTCTTCTGTACTCTCTGTATGACATATAGAATAAAGAAGTCACCAGGTACCTAAATGTCCCGCACCTGGGTCGGGGCAACCCCAAGCACAAATACAGGCTGGGCAAGGNCCCTGGATGGCCTGGTCTAGTGGGAAGTGCCCCTGCAGTGGTGGGAGGATTGAAACTAGATGATCTTGGAAGGTCCCTTCCAACCTAAACCATTCTATGATTTTATGACACAATAACATTTAATAAGATTAATGTTCCAAACAACCAGAATCCCATATCCGACTGACTTGTAACTTGTACAAGCAGAGTTTATATACAAAGGGGTTTATACTTTGTTGGGGTGTAAAATCATTTTGTCTTTCATTTATAAAGTAAAACATAACTGCAAAAGTATATCACAGAGCTTTATTACACTTATTTATCTGAAAGAAAGAAACAACTAAATAAAAAAAAATCAGTCAATAGTTTTTATGTAACTTATAACCAGCACTATGCATTAGGTAGCAGAGAAATATAAGCAGGTTTTGTTTGAATATATAATTAAAAAGCAATTGTAAAATTAGTAAAAAATCACCAGTTTAGCCTCTAAATCTAAGGAATTTTGTGCTAGGAATTGGTAAGAAAGTACGTTAAAAGATAACAAAATTATTAACATGTATATGCTATAGATTATATCATATAGAAATGTTTGACTGCTAAAGAAACATTAAACCTGTGTGACATTAAAATACATCACAGCATACAGTACTTAAAATCAAAGATATTAGAAGGGGGGTGGTTAGTAGGTCGAGAGAGGTTCTCCTGCCCCTCTACTCTGCCCTGGTGAGACCTCATCTGGAATATTGAGTCCAGTTCTGGGCCTCTTAGTTCAAGAAGGACAGGGAACTGCTGGAGAGTCCAGCACAGGGCTACAAAGATGATTAAGGGAGTGGAGCATCTCCCTTATGAGGAAAGGCTGAGGGAGCTGGGTCTCTTTAGCTTGCAGAAGAGGAGACTGAGGGGAGACCTCATTAATGTTTATAAATATATAAAGGGGGAGTGTCACGAAGATGGAGCCAGGCTCTTCTCAGTGACAAACAATGATAAGACAAGGGGTAATGGGTACAAACTGGAACACAGGAGGTTCCACTTAAATATGAGAAGAAACTTCTTCTCAGTGAGGGTAACAGGACACTGGAA
>VYZX01026804.1:75122-85166 GCA_013401335.1 Brachypteracias leptosomus
GATTGTTACCTGGCTGCTTAGATACTGGGATAATGGAGCTGACACCCAACAACTAGAAGGTAAGGAAGCCCAACAGCTGGGCTCCCTTGATAGGAATCATGGGATTGAAAGAGGACTTGGAAGAGAGGCAGCAATTTGCAGTCTCTGGAGACGGTTCCTTTCCAGTGTTAAAGCAAGATATCCATTTAAGGAAGACTTAATGAATGCCACCTCCTCAGGAAAGTGGTCCACTGCCGATGAAGGTATCCAGTACCTGAGGGAACTGGCAGTACTGGAAGTTATCTATGGGGATTTAGATAATGGTGAGCATCCCGAAGATCCAGGGATGTTCAGTGTACAAGGGCCATGTGGAGGAAAGTGATCAAGAACGCACACAAGCAGAGAGCATAATTACTAATCCTGGTGTCACTATTTCTTGATATGCTTGCCTTGCTTTGTTTTTTAGTCCTATTTGTGTAACGACCTTATAGAATTCTCCTCATCCATTGTTAGGCAGTAATAGCTTCACCCAGGACTTGTGGCACTGAAAAAGAACATACCACTTATGGGCTTGAATAATTTGGCATTTGCCAAAGAACTGTACACTGAATAGTTAGGTAGAGAATTAAAATATAGGTTCAAAACTCCCTGGTATAGGTGTGGTGGAATTTAATATAGGTATAGTATAGACTGGTATAGGTTATTGTATAGTATGGATGCCAAAAATAACAATTTTGTTCATTCATAAATCAAATTGTTATGTATCTGCCTGTGCTGAAAATGTATGCTGAAAACTGTTATATCCACTGTGACTGGGAAGAGCAAATACTTATCTTTGAGTTACGTATTTCATAAAATGAGATGTTCAAGCTAATCAAAGTGATGTCATGTTTTTGTGTTCTGCCAGCCACAGACAAGTCCCAAGAGACAAACCTTCATGATTTATGGACTTTGTAAATACAAGTATGCAAGGATTATGAAGGAACATTTCCAACATTCTCTCATAATGTCTGGCTTGCTTACATTTCCATAGATTACTTTTGTCCTTTTGGAAAATGGCTAAACAATGGATATTGGAATTTGCAGTTTGTGTTTGCAAAATATTTAATAGAAGTCTGTTGTTGCAAAGAAATGAAAATATATTTATTTTGAAACTCAGAAACACAGAAGTCCTTTCTCCAAATGCTGTTAAGAATAAAGGAAAATTACTTCCTTTATTTCTTTATAAATATATACAAATGTCTTTCAAGACTATGCAAGAAAATTTTTGAGAATAGGTAAACTCTTCTATAAAGAATTACATTATCTATGCTTATTTGAAATACCTTCTCAAATTCTATTTAGCTCCGATGTCACCAAATGGGACAGCTAAGAAACAAGACTAAATAAAAAATAGCCTGAAATAAAGTTGACAGATACCAAGAATTTCTGTCTCAACAAAGTTAATAAGAGACATGTTACAGACTCGTTAGCATAGCATATATTCAAATAACCAACATCAATTAATATTAACTGGCAACCAGCCGAAGGTTATCAGTTAAAGACAGTTTAGTATTCACCCATACATGGAGGAAAAGGTTTTTTCTTCTTCCAGGAGCTTAAGGAGACAAGGCCACAAATGCTCTCTGATCTGAGAAACAACTGCTCATCATTTTCATATGCACTGTCACAGAATTTGGCTCATCTCACCATGACCTACGCAACCATGCAACAGGCAGGCAGCAAAGAACAGTAATGAACCAAGCATATAAAAGCAAAATGCAAAGCAAATAACTGCTGTTTGTTGGTTTACCATGCATTTTGCTTTCACCTAATGAAATCAACCTCATTAACCAACCTTTACATGCGTAAACTACAGGTTATTGATCAATGCTTTTTGAACTGTTGAAGTACTTTGTGAGTCCTGATCATGCGAGATGGTTTGTCTTTGAGTAGCTTCTCTTTTACTCCTTCATCTGGCTCTAATCAACCAGTCCTTTGCTCCACCTAAAGGAAGTTTCTTTATTTCTCTCTCGGATTTTGCACATGCTAGCAAAGGATGAGGGCATTTGAGATGTGGGTTATGGTAACAACTGTGGATATTGTGCTTGTCCTTAATCATGGTGTCTTCTCTTGTATGGTAGAGAGATTGTGTGATTAAATGTAGTTTCTCATCTAGTAAATTAGAAAGTGTTCTTACTGTTTAGACTGTTTTCTGTTCCTCTGGACTGGGGTGAAGAGCTTAGAGCCAGGGTTTGCATACAGCCCACAGCCATGCAAGATACACATCATTTCCATTGTGATTAAGTAGTGTTCACTGAACATTAAGGCAGACACGTAGGATAATTTTGGATGGAAGGGCTTTCTGGAGGTCAACAAGTCCAACCTCCTACTTAAAGCAGGGCTAATTTCATACTTAGGTCATGTTGCCCTAGGCCTTGACCAGGACAAGTTTTAAAAATCTTCAAGGATGGAAATTCCACATCCTCTCCAAGAAACATGTTCCAGCCACTCATTGAGTTCTGAAGAGACTTTTTGCTTATATCCAGTTGGGATTTCTCTTGCTGCACTATGTCACTCTTGTCACTCATCCTTTCAGTGTACATCTCTTTTAAAAAGAGTTTTTCTCCATCTGTAGATATTGCCATCTTTATGCCACTGCCACCACACCCTTGGGTAGTGGAAGACTGCAATTAGTTCCCTTCCTCTGCTCAGCAATGTCCCAGCTCTGCTCTCTAACCCAGGAGTGTTGGTGCTTCTCCAAATCTTGTAGAAAAGGGTTGGATGAGCTTATTCCAAGAAAGACCACTGCAGGAGGTAACTTTTGAGACAAAGAGTGAGATTGGTTGAAATCTTCACAAACATTTGTTTGAGGCCTAGAAAATTTCAGACAGATAGGATGGAGTTTTGGTGCACTATGAATGACTGAAAGTAGAAGAACTACCACGCAGCCACACTGCTAGCAATTACTATGACTCTGACAACATTTTTACTCCCATATTTTAAGTGATACAGTCTTCCAAGTGGTCTATCTCTAAAAGTGCTTTCTGCCAATTTGTTTTTCAGGAGAAAATTAATTACTTTTCTGGCTCATTTGCTTCTAGACTTGAGGTACAGTCTCATGATAAAGTCTATGTTTTCTCAGATATTATTAGACCAAGAATAAAGTATAACTTGAAAATGAATGCAAAATAAGCTCATGTCTCAGTCTATTTGTTTGGGATTTTTAGCAGACTTGGATGCAATATTGTCAAAGCTCATTGTAATTGTTCTACTATCACAAAAAGCATGGCAGCTTTCACTCAGTTTTACTCTGAGTCCAAAATCAGCTGCATTCTTCATAATTTTTTTCCCAGGTATTTTATATTTCATATATATTTTATGGAGGGGATTAAAGAAAAGTCTCCCTTATCTCCTGATCTATGTATAGCCTTCTTTACAGTAGGTACATCACAATTACACATAAGAGCTCTATTCTGGTTGAGTGAATAAGAGCATATATAGAAGGCACTTGGGATTTGCTGGTATTCTCATCTGAATGCAGTCTCTAAAATCCATTCAGCTGTGTTGGAGATGTGCTGTGACTTGGCGAATGTTTATCAAGTTCTTCATTATCATTTATGTGTTATTCTCACTGCCAATTTATATCACTTCATATGCATGTGGCACTACAGCAGAAGCAATTACTTGTATAGTGTCAACTAGTCTCTCTTGTCCCATTTGTCTCAAACACACCCAATTAAAGCAAGCAACAGACAGCATATGTGAAGAGCTGAAGGAAAACCAAAACAAGTGCCCCACTACCAATATAGGAAAGTGCCCCAATTTCGGAAACAGTTCACAAGAAAAGTGGGTTCTTGGGAAAGGTGTGGACAAGGAAAAATTTCATTGAGGATAATGGACTGAAAACATGGACTGAAATTGAGATGCAAGTTCAGAGTTCAGTCTTCAACTTGCAAAGCTTGGTATATTTGTAAATTATGGTCCATCTTGATGACTGGAAAATCAGGCAAAGGCAGTTGAAAGCCACTATGGATGAGCAAGGAGATCCTAACTGAACTCAAACCGAAAAAAGAAGTGTACAAGAGGTGGAAGTGGGGGAAGGTGACCCAGGAGGAACACAGAGTTGCTGTCCAAACTTGCAGGGATATGGTTAGGAAAGCCATGACTGACCTGGAATTGAGTCTGGCAAGGCATGTGAAGGGCAAGGAAAACCTGAAGCAAGAAAGACCCTAGGTAGAGGAGGACCAGATTAGGGAGCACTTAAACAGACTCGACATACATAAATCCATGGGGCCTCATGGATTGCACCCATGAATGCTGAGGGCACTGTCTGATTTCATTTCAAGGCTACTACCAAATATCTTTGGAAGGCCACAGCAGCTGGGAGAAGTGGCTGCAGACTGGAGAAAAGCAAATGTCACTCATATCCTCAAGAAGGGCAAGAAGAAAATCTGGGGAGCTACAGGCTGGTCAGCCTCACTTCAATCCCTAGGTGACGAAGCAACTAATCCTGGAAATCTTTTCCAAACAAATGAAGGACAAGAATGTAATTGGGAGTCTTTAGCGCAGATTCACAAAGGGGAATGTCCCAAAGTTCAGCAAGGTGAAATGTGAACCAGAGGAGGAACAACCCCATGCACCAGTACCTGCTGGGGATGACTGACTGGATAGCAGCTTTGCAGAAAAGGATCTTGGGTTCCTGATGAACACCAAGTTCACAAGTAGCAACCAAGCAGTATGATTTTTGCAAGGAAACTGTGTATATACAAGGGAGTTAAAATGTTAAAAATAATGAGTCACACATTTTGTAACATGTGATAGCTGATTAATCATGCATCTTCATTGTGCTCAGCCACTTGAGGTGCCCACCTTGCTCTGCAACTGTTTTCAGTAATATAATATTTAAATTAATGATGAGATAAAGGCAATGATGAGATAAAGGAAACTAAATCAAATGTGAGATACAAAAGTTAACATTTTGGCTGGCATTTTTTAGAATGATGGTGGTGAACAGGAAAATGGGTTGCCCCTTGGAAACATCCAAGGTCAGGTTGGATGAGGTTCTCTAATCAAATGAAAGATATCCTTGCTAACTGCAAGAGGGTTGGACTAGATGACCTTTAAAGGTCCCTTCCAACCCAAAGCATTCTATGATTCTATCATATAGAATGTCCAGATAATGTGCAGGTGGGATGCAATGCAGGTGGTGAGGACTACAGGAGAGTTCTGGGCAGGAAGTTGGGGAGCAGGTGGGACACCATGTCGATAAGTCCTTCAATTTAAAAAAAACACTGCCCCCCAAAAAATGAGGAAAAAAACACCCAAGGCATGGCAGGAACACACTCACAGGGAGTCCCTGCTCTGCCTCCTATGAGAGACCCATGTAGAGTTGTCCCCACGTAGACTTGACTGTGGAGAGTTGGCTGCAGAGAGTTGGCCACAGAGAGTTGTGAACAACATTGGAATTGGTTGTCCACAGAGGCTGTGGAGTCTTCATTTGGGGAGACACTAAAATCCCAACTGGGCAATCTGCTTTAGGTGACTCTGGTCGAGCCGGGAGTTTGGAATAGATGAATTCAAGAGGCCACTTACAAACTAAACAATTCTGTGATCTTTTAATTATACCAGTTAAATGATTGGCTCTCACTATGGGCTACATACAGTAAAAGGAGTGTTGAAGAACAGAGTTTGAACAGATGTTTGTCTCAGGGAGAATTTCCTGTTTCCCTTCCCTCTTTCTCATAACCTCATTATTTGAGGTTCACAGTACTTCATTTAGTGGAAGATTAAAAAAAAAAACTGGTTACCAACATTTCTAAATAGAGATAAGCACTAATTACTAAAGAGGAATTTCAAACAGATCAAATAACCCAAAGTTTCATCGTATTTAACAATAAGGTTTTGCTAGGGCAACAGCAGCTATTGGAAAAAGCCTGCTGCAGGTCTGGACTCACTTTGGTGGAATCCAAAATTCAGCAGTCAAACTTGTTATAGATTACAACAAATTATTTTCAAACCCTTTCTATTTTTAACTTCAAACACGATTTTGTTTTAGAGACAATTTTATAAGAGTCTTTTTTTAGGTTTATGAAGCAAAGAAACATCAAAGTTGCAGCACTCACCATTAAACTTCAATCATAACAAAATTTAACCTTCAGCACATGAAAAACACTGAATGAAAAACGAACACATTTTGGAGTTAAGGGGCATGTCTTTGTTGTATATAACCTTAGATACTGCAGTGACTGTGCAGGTCTATCTGTGCGTGAGCTACTCTGCATGGGTAGAGAGGCTTAAAATAGCACTTTTCTTTTTATTTACTTAGGTATGAACCAGGATTTCCTTCGAGCTACACAAAATCCTTAATTTTTCCTTGTATGTGGCCTAGAAAAAGCAGGTCAAGCTTACTTTGCACATGTGCACCTTCTGTAACTAGGTGTTTCACTGGAATTGGAGAGATTTCCAATTACACCCTTTCCTCTGCCTGACTTTGCTGTAGACTAAAAACTCTCTCTGCTACAGTAATGAATGGTTCATCTTCTTTTGTTTTTCTTAGAAATACCCAACCACTTTTCAGCCAGTTTCCCACAGAATCTCCTCCTCTCCAATACTATCTCTGGTGAATAAAAAACCAGCCACTCAAAAGGTTCCATCAAAGCAGCTCTTTCTATTTTCTGTAAATAAGCTAATTAATTTAAAACTTCAGTTTTGAAGCTTAATGGTTTCAATAACATTTTGATGTCTACTGGCATTTTCAGTGAAAACAGACACTCCTCTTAGTATGATGTACTCTGTTTTAAAAGCATGAACATTTCTAAAATGTTAAAACAAATTAAACAAGTTGAATCTGCACTAGTTCATTTCAGGCTAGTAAGAAATTGGCATACAAGTATTTTGCAAGCTTTCCATGTCCAAAGGTTGAAGCAAAAATATGAATAATAATGTGAAGGATGTGGTGCTAAGTAAACCAAGCTTATTGTCTCTCTGTCTTTTAAACCGAGGACAGAAAGCTGTTTCCAGTTTCAACTTAAAGATAACTTTTTCCCCACAAAAATCAATTCTTCTGTAAGGAATATAAGATAGCAGTGTGATTTAAGTGATTCCCCAAGCAGCATAAGCATACATGAACCACCCTTTTCTTTTTACTGTTGCTTCTCACCCATGCACCAAATCTAAAAGAAATGTTGGAAAACATAGAAATAAAGAGGTTTTGGTTTGCTTTCTAGAACATTATTCATAAATTCAACTGGGCAAGAACTCAACAACTAGAATTGAGTTTCTTAGACCTAGTTTTACCCAGACTACCTTCAGGCATGTTATTAATGTGCTTTGGGTTAGAAGAGTAGTTTCTCTAGGATCACTGTGTAGTAAGTAGATAATCCTGATCATTGGTGTGCTAACCACTTTCTAGAGATTCCCTCCTTTTCTCATTGATAACAGAGGTAGCCCAAGGGGACGAGGCTGGTGTCTTAAGAATTCAGGTTCTCTAGAGCTTGTCTTTTCTGTTTGGGAAGTCCCTAATATGATCAGCTCATCACATTCACCTGTACGTTTTGACTGCTACAGAAGAGTTCATAAATATTACTGAGAGTGAACATTTTTTGTTTGATCAGCAAAGACAAATATAAGATATCATTTATGACCTATGCTCGTCTTACAAGTGCTGAGTTCCTTCCTTTAACTGTGGTGCATATCTTGCTTCTGATCACTTCATTGATTTTACATTTAGCTCCAGGAAAACAGACCTTCATCTATTCCCATTAAAAAGAGAAGAAAGGTATTAAGTTGCAAAAGCAATATGTTGTGACACATAATCCAGGAAAAAGGTCAAATAATGAAAACTTCCCTAATTTTCTGTCTCTGTTCTTCAACCCCGTCTGAAGAACCTTCTGGTTAATGTTCCATTTCATGTAAATACACTTTCTTCTTTAACAAGAACAAGATTTACTGCAAGGAGACATGGAAAGAGTGAGGAGCCCTTTAGGTTAGGGATCCTAAAGAAGGACATTCTTTAAGGTGGTTATAAATATAGGAATAAGTAAAATTAAATAACCATGGGCACTTTCCCTGTGCCTTTTTAAAAAAAATCTTTTTATATTGTCTCTACATTAATACCAGCATATCAGTGAAACCTAAAGGAAGAAAAGCTGCTCAAAAACCCTCCTCTAACACATCTCACTCCCACGTAATGATAAGCATTTGGGTTGGCACACATACTGTAGTGATCAGACACACAGCTGGGCACAAAGTAACCTGCTCATATTACTTTAAGGATGCGGGCTAGGACATACCTATGATATTTCTCAGTTGGAAGCCTGTTAAACAAAATTAATTTGAATACAAGCAGTCAGATAACCAAAATCCAAGATTTTTAATTCTCTGTTTCATGGCAGTTATTTGGCCATAGGAACTGAGGGGCTTCCATTTGTATTTTTTGCATGTGCCACATGTTTCTGTCCCTTTCTTTTCTTAACATGTGAAGTGGAACATCTTCCCTTGGCAGATGGAGTCCCTCAGGGATCAGTACTGGGACCGGTCTTGTTTAACATCTTCATTGGCAACATGGACAGTGGCATTGAGTGCACCCTCAGCAAGTTTGCCTATGACACCAAGCTGTGTGGTGTGGTCGACACGCTGGAGGGAAGGGATGCTATCCAGAGGGACCTTGACAGGCTGGAGAGGTGGGCCCATGTCAACCTCAGAAAATTCTACAAGACCAAGTGTAAGGTCCTGCATCTGGGTCGGGGCAATCCCAAGCACCAATATAGGCTGGGCAGTGACTGGCTTGAGAGCAGCTCTGAAGAAAAGGACTTGGGGGTACTCGTGGATGAGAAGCTCAACCTGAGTCGTCAGTGTACACCTGCAGCCCAGGAAGGCAATTGTATCCTGGGCTGCATCAAGAGAAGTGTGGCCAGCAGGTCAAGGGAGGTGATTCTCCCCCTCTACTCTACCCTTGTGAGACCCCACCTGGAGCACTACGTCCAGTTCTGGAGCCCCTATTACAAGAAAGGTATGGACATGCTGGAACATATCCAGAGGAGGGCCACAAGGATGATCAGAGGACTGGAGCACCTCTCCTATGAGGACAGACTGAGAGAGTTGGGGTTGTTCAGTCTGGAGAAGAGAAGGCTCCGAGGGGACCTTATTGTGGCCTTCCAGTATCTTAAGGGGGCCTACAAGAAAGCTGGGGAGGGACTTTTTAGGATGTTGGGTGGTGGTAGGACTAGGGGGAATGGGTCAAAACTAGAGGTGGGTAGATTCAGACTAGATGTTAGGAAGAAGTTCTTCACCACGAGGGTGGTGAGACACTGGCACAGGTTGCCCAGAGAGGTGGTGAAAGCCCCATGCCTGGAAATTTTTAAGGCCAGGCTGGATGGGGCTCTGAGTAACCTGATCTAGTGGGAGGTGTCCCTGCCCATGGCAGGGGCTTTGGAACTAGATGATCTTTAAGGTCCCTTCCAACCCTGACAATTCTATGATTCTATGATCTTCTGGTTCTTTTTGTTTTCTAAAATACACAGCATTGTAAGCACTATGCTAGAAAAGTTCTTCCATGCTCTCAGCAGGAGAAGAGTTTTTATACAGTCCTCAGATCCTGGGGAAAACTATATCTCTAAAGAAGAAAGGAAAAAACCTTTTTACCACATTCCTTTATCCAAGATTAGTACCATGAATTAGCCGAGTTTCTGAGTAAGCCAGTACACTGTATGGCAGACCAAGTTTTAGGCGAGCATCTGGGAGAATGGCAGCCACTGCTAGGTTAGGTCTTCCTTGTATCATCCTCCAGGCACAAATATACCTGTCAGAGAGGATGTGCTTCTTGGGCCTGTCTGCTCAAGAATGCAGGAATGGGATTTTATGATCTCATCATGTGAAAACAATAGCAAACTCTAGTTCTGCCTGGTTTATCTTTGTTTAAATTTCCTGAGAACTGCTGTCAATGACTCACTCTTCTTTATTCATTGCAACTGCCACCAAAGAGCAATATTTTTTTCATGGCAAAATTCTATTTCAGAATACGAATAATCAAATCTTATTGCCACTCTTAGATTCAGCATCTTGAGAGCAACTACAGTGTATTGA